>JAJOOO010014364.1:0-57551 GCA_029582685.1 Solanum piurae | reverse complement strand
GAGAGAGGCGAGTGAGAGTGGCGAGCGAGATCTGAGAGAGGGGAGAGATGGGAACGAAAATATATGTATATATACAATTTTCTCTCGCTTTATACAAACACAAACGCAATGTATACATTTGTGTTTGTATAAAATGAGAGAGGCGAGTGAGAGTGGCGAGCGAGATCTGAGAGAGGGGAGAGATGGGAACGAAAATATATGTATATATACAATTTTCTCTCGCTTTATACAAACACAAACGCAATGTATACATTTGTGTTTGTATAAAATGAGAGAGGCGAGTGAGAGTGGCGAGCGAGATCTGAGAGAGGGGAGAGATGGGAACGAAAATATATGTATATATACAATTTTCTCTCGCTTTATACAAACACAAACGCAATGTATACATTTGTGTTTGTATAAAATGAGAGAGGCGAGTGAGAGTGGCGAGCGAGATCTGAGAGAGGGGAGAGATGGGAACGAAAATATATGTATATATACAATTTTCTCTCGCTTTATACAAACACAAACGCAATGTATACATTTGTGTTTGTATAAAATGAGAGAGGCGAGTGAGAGTGGCGAGCGAGATCTGAGAGAGGGGAGAGATGGGAACGAAAATATATGTATATATACAATTTTCTCTCGCTTTATACAAATACAAACGCATTTTATACATTTGTGTTTGTATAAAAGCGAGATAGGCGAGCGAGAACGAGAGTGGCGAGCGAGATTCCACGAGGGAGAGAGGCGAAATAGCAACAGTTTGCTATGAGGTACAATTAAATCAAATATGTTTGTAGCATTTAATTTGAATTAATAGTTTGTTATTATATATAATTTTCCTAAATAATGCATTATATAAACGGACCTTACGCATTACAACTTGTACCTCAAACAACAAAAAATCTTTTATAAACACACAACACCTCCCAAAAACCTCACATTTCCCCTAAAAATGGCTTCCATTCCTCTTCTCCGTTTCACTCCCACTACCCCTCGTCTTCTCCCCCACCCTCTCAACCTCAATTTCCTCCGAACCCGTATTCAAACCCGAACCCGTATCCATACCAAACCCACTTCCATCTCCGCCTCTTACAACCCTATCCCCGCCACTGACCGCCTTATCTCCGCCGTCGCTTACTTTCTCCCCTTCTTCAACGGCCTTCAATACGGCCGTTTCCTTTTCGCTCAATTCCCAACCTTAGCTCTTCCATTTCAACCAATTCTCCCACTTCTATCACTCTACCGCTCTCTCCCTTACGCTAGCTTCGTCACTTTCTTTGCTCTCTACTTAGGTATTGTTCGGAATGAGAATCTGAATAAGTACCCCCGGTTCAACGCCCTGCAAGCGGTGGTGCTCGACGTTCTACTGGTGCTTCCGATGTTGATTCAGAGGATTTTTTCACCGGGTCAATCGGGTATTGGGCTGAAATTTACGGTTTGGATGCATAATGGGCTTTTTGTGTTTGTTGTGGGCTGTTTTGTTTATGGGCTTGTTTCTTCTATACTTGGAAAAACTCCTTATTTACCTTTTGTTACTGAAGCTGCTAATAGGCAAATGTAGTTTTTTTTTTTTTTTTTTTTATGTGTTGTTGTTTTGTGATTTTATTTTATTTTTGGTAATGAAAGGAAGGTTTTGTTGCATGGAATTGTAATTTTGTGTGTGATATTTTAAATCGAATCGTCGATGAGATGCTTATCCAAGAGAGATTTTATTATGGGATCGTAAAGTTCTAACACTTGAGAAGTAAGGGGCCGTTTGATAGTTGGTTAGGATAATGCTTTATTACTTATTTCGTAAGACAAATACATCAATTTCCTCATATAACTTATGAAAGGGTAGTTTTGGTGTATAAATGATCGATAAATAATTCAAAGACTAACATAGATCGCAGGATTAATATACTTTATATCTCACACAAACAACTCCTAAATGTATTTAGTTATGTGGGGTTTTCAATTGCAAACCAAATGTTATATTAATTAATATTATGCTTGAATAACTAATTTTTTCATTAGATACCAAAGATTGTATAACTTGTATATAAATAAATTAACACATGAATAAGTTGCTTCTTTATTAGGTGTCAAACAACCTAGCTTTAAAACTCAAAATTGTCTGGTATAAGTACAGTATTGCTGTCCTGGACTGTGCAATCATATTTACATTTGGTGGTGTCCAATGTATCTAGTGAAGGAGAACATAAAGTTTCTCCTTTCTCGTATGCAAGATACACAGGTTTATCGAAAACAATCTTTCTACCTTCTAAGATAGGAGGGTAAGGTCTACTACATACACTCTACCCTCTTCAGACCCTACTTGTGGGATTACACTGGTTATGTTGTTTTTGTTGTTGTAAGATACATTGTTGAAGGGTTGAACTTCAAAGGATGAGAAAACTACAATTTGTTCATCATGCAAGGCCAAAACCAGAATACTATCATCAGCCAGAAAAACGATAGGCTCGTAACCTGAAAACCATCTCAATGCAACCATAGATCAGCCATTGTTTCTCTATGGAGGAGAAAATGTGGCACTAATTGAACGACTCTTGCAAGTGTAAAACCTTTAGTCGCGCCAAATCTTCATCACATTGATACTACCATAACTTGAGTTGCTAAAGACTGCGTAAATTATTTATACTGTACTCCAGCCAACTTCTTTCCTCACTTTCCTGTCCTTCATTATTTTCCGCACAATTTCTACCTCTTCCCACATTCCTACAGAACTATATAGGTCTGAGATTGCTATATAGTACCCATCATTTTCCGGGTCAGATTCAATAGCATGTTTTGCAATTCTTATACCCTTCTCAACCTGACTGTGACGTTTACAAGAACTTAGTAAAGAACCCCAAATAGCTGCATCTCGAGCAATTGGCATGGACAAAACCAAAGTTTCAGCGTCATCCAAATTACCAGAACGACCAAGAAGATCAACCATACAAGAATAGTGCTTCAGTGTGGGCATCAAGGAAGAATCTTTCATTCTTCTAAATATGGACTTTCCTTCTTCAACCAACCCTGCATGAGCACACGCCGAGAGCACAGCAAGAAAAGTTAGTTCATTTGGCTTAATTTTCGTCTGTTCCATTTTTTTGAACATTTCTATAGCATAATTTGCTTCTCCATACATAGCATAGCCTGAGATCAGTACATTCCAAGAAACAATATCTTTCTTTTCCATTGAATCAAATATTTCTCTAGACTTTGTTAGCTGTCCACATTTTGCATACATATCAGTCAATGCAGTATCAAGTAAAGTATTCTTTCCGAACTCAACTTCCTTGATGTATTGATGAACTTTCTCTCCTTTCTCCAGGGAAGATACTTGAGAAGAAGCAGAGAGCAAAATCACCAGCGTTGCAATATTAGGCTTGTAACTTTCTGCTCTCATTTCATCAAAAAGACCAAAGGCCTCCGCAATTTTTCCACAACTAATATAGGAAGTCATCATTGTGTTCCACGTAACAACATCCTTATAGGTCATCATACAAAAGACTCTCCACGATAAAGTTAGATTCTTGCTTCTTCCATACATATCTATTAGAGAATTGACGACAGAAACATTTCCAAGCATCAGATTTTTTATAACATGACAATGCAGAGATTGACCTAAACAAAGTTTTTCCAACCGGGAGCAAGAAGAAATCACAGATATCAAGCTGTTGACATCAGATTCAACTCCCAAGTATTGCATATCTCTGAATAAATCAATGCACTTGGCTTCTAATCCGTCCTTCCAATAGCCAATCGCCATCACGTTCCAAGCCTCTGTGTTTTGTCCATTCCCTCTATTAAATATCTTTTCTGCCAAATTCAAGAGTTTAAGCTTACAATACATGGCCAGTAATGTGTTACTAACCATGTGATCCTCATCATAGTTTCTTCTCAAGATGAATCCATGAAAAGTCTTAGCTTCAGAAATCATCGCGGCATTACCTAGACCAGAAAGCACACAACTAATTACCATCCCATCCGGGGATATCCCACTAGCCAGCATTTTTAAGAACATATCAACGCATTCACCTATACACTCATATTTTGCATAAACGCCAATTACAACTGTCCAGGAAAACAAATCCTTCTCATCAACCTCACAAAACGAACAATATGTTTCTTCAACCGAACCACATTTTGAGTACATTGACAAAACAGAAGACTGAACAACTTGATAACAACCAAAACCAGATTTCATTGCCAACCCATGAAAACACTTACCTTCTACCAATGCACCCAAATTCCCACAAGCTTGAAATCCACCCTCCAACGTCCGAAAATTCGGCCTCACCTCACCTTCTCCATTCTTACACATCAAACAAAAATACTCCAACCCTTTACCACTCTCTCCATTCTCTACATACCCTTTTACAATCGCAGTCCAAGACACCACATCTCTCACAGGAATTTCATCAAACACATCAGACGCATACTCCATAACCCCACACTTCGAGTACATATAAACCAACGAAGCTCCAACAGCACTATTACCATAAAAAAGATTCAATTTTAACACCAACCCATGAACCCCCATCCCTATTTCAACCAACCCAAGTTCCGCACAAGCAGAAACAACCATTGGTACCGTAAACTGGTTAGGCAGAGCATTAGAACCCCGCATCCTGGAGTAAAACTCAAGCGATTCTGTGTATTTCCCATTAGAGAAATAAGCTTTGATAATCGAATTCCAAAGAAAAGGGTCTTTAAAATTGATGAAATCAAACACTTTCCTTGAAGAAATGAGGTTATTGTTCGAAGCATAAAGAGAGATAAGCTTTGCTGCTATGTACACGTTGTGGGTATGACCAGTTGTGATTATGAAGGCGTGGGATTGAAGAAGGGATTTGAGGTCTGAAGAAAAGCCATTAATGGAGAGGAATGTGTTGATTTTATGGTGAAGATTTTGAAGCTTAGTTCTTAACATGGAGAGAGTGCACAATGAGCCAATTGAAGCAAAAACAGGAAATGGGGTAGTATGAATTTTACTTTTAAAAACTGTTTTAAGAACTATTATTTAACTTAAAACAATTCTAAAAAAAATATTTACTTAGTTCACAACATTTGAGATATTGTAGATCATTATTTTGAAATTGGTTTTCTCTTTCATTAATATATTATTATTCATCGTATAACAATTTAGAGATAAAGCATAAATATATCCTAAACTATTAATTAAATTTCAGCGATACATTTTAATTATATTGTGGTTTCATTATTCCCCATCAAAACCCTACTACTATAGAAAGTTAAAACATACTGATTAATTTGAAAATTGTGAACTTAGTTGCCTTGCAATCTTTGAATTTTTGGTATGATACTATATTGAAAATTTTAATTCGCTTATAAAAATATTATATTATTATCATTTTAAATTAATTTGATATTTTAAAGTTCTTTTCGATAATTTGTATATGTTGTTTGACTTCAACGTATATAAACTCATATGGTAGAAAATTATGACTTTAATTTTCAAGAAACGTTTCAATTATATCAAACTAATACCTTACACATATAGAAATATTCAAAAGAAAGTAAAAGTAATTCTTTTTAGTTAAGTAATGACATAAATAAAACATTTAAATCAAGATAGAATAGTCAAAGTTTCAATATCGCATAAACAAATTTTTTTGTACCAATACTAATTCATATATTTATTAGTATCATAATAATATATTGTATATGTAACTCTATACTTCAGACCTTCTATATAATATTCGAGGTCTCTTTTATAAAATTGAATACCATATCAAATCGGATAAATAAAATACATATTGAATATTATAATACAGAATCATGGTATTAAAATTTAAGTTATAATATTAAAATAGTATCTATCGTACCATGTCCACCTTTAATCCTAACCATAAAAATAAGGGAATTTCACACCCATTGCTTTATTTTCAGTTTTAACAAAATTGTTGACAAAACATTTTCTCCGAAAATACATTTTGGAAAAGTTGTTGTGGTTCATTTTTTTTATTTATTGTTTAGGTAGAATATCATTTTCAATAAGGACAAGTGACAAAAATTGCAATTATTTCCCACCAAACAAAAAAATGGTTTCCCCACCAATTATTTCAACTTTTAAATTTATCTTTTTGTCCATATTTAAGTGTTTCTCCTTCCGTCCTATTTTAACTGTATTTTTAACTCTTTTCATGACCATTAATTTTTTTTACAAGGTATTAGTTATTATTATCCTATTTATTAAATGGTTTTTTGATAATGAAGTAGTTTTAAAAAGAATTACGTCTTTAATATTAAGAGTATGATTGAAAATATTTTTTAATTTTAATCTTAAATTCATAAAACGATAATTATTTTAGAATAATTCTTTTAAGCTAAAGTAACAATCAAAACGGGATGGAGTGAGTATTAAATAAAACTAAATATTTTCTCATGTCCAATTTACTTATCATAATTTTTTTATGTCCCTTAAGAAAATATTATCTAAAAGAATAATTTAATCAAATTATCCTAATTTACTCTGGTCTAATTTAATAGTTTTCCCCCCTATATCAATCACCCTATATTTATTGTGCTTTCATTTGTTTGCACTTAATAGATGTTTGAATTTGAATGGTTCAAATTTTTAGTCACTATAAATACATTTACTTTTATTAATTTGTATAAATAGATCTTAATCATTATAAAGTTTAAAATAAAAAACTTTGCTTCTTGTGTGCATAATATTTAAAGAGAAGTATTGAAATATCCCTAAATATAAAATTATTAATTTCATCCTTAAACTATTGACAACTTTAAAAATATCATTTGATTTAACTAACTGAACTTAAATACACTCCTAATCCTGTAACATGAGTAAAATACATCCCTAAATTATCGTGAAGTTTAGGATTGTTTTCAACACTTTTGTCGATTGTTTATTAAGAACTTCATGCTACTACAAAAATTTGAGACTACTTTCTATGTCATGTAACAAATAAAGGTGCACGAATCTATATTTAATTAATCATGTAGATGTATTTATATGACTATCAATAAATCGAGGATGAAACTAATAGTTACATTAAATTCAAAATATTTTCGATACTTCTCTTTAATATTTATCATCATTCTATCCACGATCACCGCGCTACCACTAAATATAGCAAAAGAAGGCTAATTAATTTTTATTTTATTTTTTAACCTATTGGGACCCTCAAAACATCAATCATTGAAATTTGAAGCATTAGTGTGTGGCAGGAATATAATGTGTAAAGGAAATGTATACTCCTAACAAAATACTCTAAAAAAATCAATAAATTAACTAATAAAGCATACTCTGACAAGAGCAAACATCAAAATCCTACTATACATTCCTTAAAAAGCACTTTTTTTTCTCCCCTCAATTCTTTCTTTTGTCCGTTAAGGTATTGGAATCCAGCAAAATCTCATGATTCTTTGATTCTTTATAGGTTTATGGAGCTCATAAGTCATAGTTTCCCAATAGTATATGGCCAAGTCCAACTGTTTTAGCTTCACTGCATCAAGAAACTGGTTCCTCAAATACTCTTTTTCAAATTCTGGTTTAAAATCTTCCACCACAGATTTAGGCAATGGTACTATAATCCACTGCTGGATACCCAAAACACATAAAGAAAAAAAGCCCTCTTTGGTCCTCATCCATGGGATTGGAGCTAATGCTATGTGGCAATGGAGTGAATTCATCAAACCCTTATCATCAAGATTCAATCTTTATGTCCCTGACTTGTTGTTTTTTGGTGAATCTTACACTTCTAGGCCAGAAAGAACTGAATCTTTTCAGGCTGAGTGTGTTATGAGGACTATGGAGGGTTATGGGGTTAAGAAAATGGATGTTGTAGGGTTGAGTTATGGTGGTTTTGTGGGGTATAGTATGGCTGTTCAGTTTCCTGAGGTAGTGGAGAAACTGGTTCTTGTGTGTTGTGGTGTTTGTTTTGAGGAAAAAGATATGGAGAATGGGATGTTTCAAGTGAAGAGTGTTGATGAGGCTGTTTCAATTTTGTTGCCACAGAGTCCTGAAAAGTTGAGAGAGTTGGTGAAATTGTCTTTTTACAAGCCTATCAAGAATCTTCCTTCTTGTTTCCTCAATGATTTTATTGATGTAAGTCTTGATTTCCCACTTATATATCCTTTTTTTATGTTGGAATTTGTTTCTGTTTACATGACTATCTAACTAGTGTTTGTGCAGGTTGAGTATTAGGTATAAAGATTGAATCTTTTTTGTTTTAGAGCAAAGGAAGTTTATGTTTTGTATCTTGAATTTATTGGTGATTATTTTGTTGCTTGGCGGGGAAAGTAGGAGTCTTGAAGATTTTGATGTTTTCATTGAGTTATTAGAACTACTGACCAAGATAGAAGAATTGAGGATTATAAATCAGTCTCATGCCTACTATTAAAAAAAAGGTTTATGTGTACCACCTTGGAGCTCGTGGGGAGGTCGAGGATTAGGATAGAAGGTTAGTTTGTAGTCGTTCCCTTTTCCCAGAGTTTAGCAATATTCATTTCTTTCCCTTAGTTTTAGATTTCTATCACTACTTGTTGTTTCGGCTTGATATCTGATTGTCTTGTTGTGGTTTTTGTTTGTTGCCGTTGCCTCTTTTTCATTATGTGTTCGGCTGAGGGTGTTTCGGAAACAACCTCTCTATCTTCTCAAAGGCAGGGGTAAGGTCTTCGCACACTCTACCCTCCCCATAACCTACTTGTGGGATTACACTGGTTTTGTGGTTGTATCTCCTACCACATTGAGGGTGTGATTTATGAAACTCTTCCTCCAGAAAGTTGCCAACAGAAAATAATTGGAAAAAAAAACAATTTTATCCGACCTGCCGGATTCGAACCAGCGACCTAAGGATATCTGAAAGGTTTACACCTACTACAGTCCTCCGCTCTACCAACTGAGCTAAGGTCGGTTGCACATAAATCCTGCCTAGTTGATAATATTATGAGGCGATCTACCTAATTAAATTCCAAGAATATATATTCTCCATCCACCATTTCACAAAAAAATGAATTTGAGGGATATAAACTTTTGGATTATTTATGTATGTTTGGTGAGTTTCTGGATTTTGGTCCGAAGAATGTTGTTAGTTGTTTCAACTGGTTCTGTTAATCATACTTGTTGACCTCATGGTGTTCTTTTGCACCATTACTCTTTCTGTATGACTTTGCATTTCATTCACTTAAGGCCTGCAGTTCAAGATTTGATGTCTATCCATCTCTTTGCTACAACTCTTTTCTTCCCCGTCTTTTTTCAAATACACAGACAATGCAGTCTCAAGAGTTTGATCAATGTGTATTAGAAGATTTTGTGACTGTTGGATCATGGTTGTCTTCCTTATATTGCTATATGAAAATCTGAATATCTGTATTTGAAGATATTTGTGACAATTGGATAGTTGTTTTCTTCCTTATATTGATGTACGAAAATCAGGATTTGTTTGTTTGTTGTTTGATCTTGCCTGTTTATTTGAATCTGGATGATATTGTAAGGTGATCTTACTTAGAGAGTTCCAAGAATGAATTTTGTTTTCCATCAACAACTTTAAATATATCAAGTTGAGGAAGCAACTTCTTATGTTTCTAAGATGTTTATTGACTTATCTGCCTTTTGGCCTGAAGTGTATATTGTTTCTTCGACTAGTTCTGGCTCCAAAGAAGTACAAGTTGTCATGATCTATGTGCATTGCATCCTTCTCGTTATTTGCTTTCATGTAAATGTTCCTTTTGCACCACTACCTGTGCCCACCCTTATCTTTTTTTAAAAATATATGTAGTAAATACTCTTGAAATCTGTGTTGCTCATACTCTTCAATAATGTCACTGGGTGCTTGTCGGATCCTCCAAAATTAGTGTATTTTTGGAGTATCCAACACGGGTGCAGCAACGTTTTCGGAAAGTCTGAGCAACATAGCTTGAAATTTGATATATGATTGGTATATGAAGACATTAAAGACAATTGGTTGCTTGTTGGTTCTTACATTGGTATATATAAGCTAGTTGGTGTGTCTGTGAGTTTCTTACTGAAATTTTAAGCCTCTGCCTGGATTCAGAAATTGCAGATTGTAGGGAATCTCACACTACTGAGACAAGAATATTTTTATAAGATGATGTTTCCAAGAAAAATGATAATAAATTCTTTTCATGCATTACTTGTCAGATGAGAGAATATTATATGAATACCTTTTCTCTAGAATAGAAATTATAAAAAAAATTCATACCCTCTTCTCTAAAATAGAAATTAAAAAAAAAAAAAAGGAGAAAAAGATAGTACAAAAAAAAAATCAAAATCCGACCTGCCGGATTCGAACCAGCGACCTAAGGATATCTGATAGGTTTTACCCCCACTACAGTCCTCCGCTCTACCAACTGAGCTAAGGTCGGTGTCTATTGATTCTTTCCAATGTTGTTGTTTTCAAAAGATTAAAAATGTTTATCTTGACTTGTTCCAATAAAATGACTTATGTAGTTTTGCTTCAAAGAAACCCATTTGTCTACCAAGGTTAGGACAAATGAGTAGAATCACCTAGTGTTTTTTTTGTCTCCGCTGGAAATGAACCATGGCTCTCAACCACTTCATTGACCACTAGGCCACACCCTTGGGTGCACAGTCTTCTAATTACTTGCTCTCATGTTTTGTTCCTTTTGCACCAATAATTGTTCTCTAGGCATTCCTTCTGCATTTTTTTTCAACAAGTAGGCATTCTTACTGCATTTTCATGCCTAATATCAGTTGAAAGTTCTTGTTGTCTGTTTGTCTATACCAACTCTTTCCTTCCCCTCCACCACCCCGGTGCCCCGTTTCTCTTTCTCAAATATTATATGTAGTATATACTCTTGTTTTTCTCTTACATTTGTGTAAAGAAACTAGTTGTTATGGGCCTATCTTTCTATCTGGAATTCCAAGCCTCTACCTGGATTAAAAAATTTGTAAATTGCAGGGAATCTCACACTACCGACACGAGAACATATTGCCTATGATTGTGGTAATAAATACATTTCATGCACCTCTTGTCAGAATGGGAGTATATTAAAAGGCAAACCCCTCTTCTCCTGACTAAAATAGTTATTAAAAAAAGAGAAAGAACATGGCAAAAAGAATCAATCCGACCTGCCGGATTCGAACCAGCGACCTAAGGATATCTGATAGGTTTTACACCCACTACAGTCCTCCGCTCTACCAACTGAGCTAAGGTCGGTGTCTATTTATTCCTCCCTATGTTGTAGTTTTGAAAACATAAAATGCCTATCTTGCATGTTCCTTAGAATCTTGAAACATTGTAAGGTGATCTTAGTGAGTTCCAAGAATAAATTTTGTCTTCCATCACCAATTTCAAATATATGCAGTTGAGGAAGAAAATTCTAAAATTGTTTATAAAATGATTGGTTCCGTGGGTCTTTTGGAAACAACCTATCTATCTCCACGAGGTAAGGGTAAGGTTTGCGTAAATTCTTCTCTCCCTTAAACCCCACTTGTGGGAATACAATGGGTATGTTGTTGTTGTTGGTTACTTGTCTACCTTTTGGCCTGAAATTTACAATATTTCTTTCACCAGTTCTCCTATAAAGAAGCGCAAATTAACATGAACTATGTGCATTGCATCCTCCTAATTATTTGTTCTCGTGTTGTTCCTTTTGCACCACCAATTATCCCTAGGTATTCCTTGTGCATTTTCATGCATAGTATTGGTTTCTAGTTATTGTCTGTTTGTCTATTTAATTCTTTCCTTCCCCTCCACCATCCTTGTTCCCCTTTCTTTATCAAATGTTATGTCTCTATATATTCTTGAAATTCGATAAATGATTGGTATTTCAGGACATTTGTTTGAGTTGAGTGCTTGTTTTCTCCCTGGATTATAAAATTGGAGATTGCAGGGAATCTCACACTACTGACACAACACTAAAACTATATAGGTTGCTATTGCTGAAGAAATGATATTAAATATTGTTGTTAGAGTGGGACTATATTATATGGCAAGCCCCTCTTCCCCAGAATAAAATAATTTTTTTGAATAAAGAGAAAAAGAATCAATCCGACCTGCCGGATTCGAACCAGCGACCTAAGGATATCCGAAAGGCTTACACCTACTACAGTCCTCCGCTCTACCAACTGAGCTAAGGTCGGCTGTTGTTGGTTCTTTCCAATGCTATGGTTTTGAAAACATTAAAGATTGTCTATCTTGTTTTGTCCCAAGAATGAATTCCCTCTCTAAACACAGCTGAATATTGTCCATCAGTTGCATGAGCATGATCACTTTTTTTTTCTTATCGGGAAAAGGAAAAAGAAGGGGGAACTCATTCTAATGCTTACCTTGACTTGGAGTCTTGATAACATTATAAGTAAGGTGATCTTACTTTGTGAATCCCAAGAATGAATTTCGTCTTCTGTCTACATTTTTAATGAATATGAAGTTGTGGAAGAAACTTTGAAGTTGTTTATAAGATGTTTGGTGACTTATCTACCTTTTGGACTAAAGTATACATTATTTCTTCTACTAGTTCTGCTGCATAGAAGACCAGTTTTCCTACAAATAAGCGCAAATTACCATGAACTATGTGCATTGCATTCATCTAATTATTTGTTCTCGTGTTGTTCCTTTTGCACCACTACTTCATCTCTAGGTATTCCTTATGCATTTTCATGCATAGTATTCGTTTCAAGTTGTTGTCTGTTTGTCTATGTTAACTCTTTCCTTCCCCTCCACACCCTTTATCAAATCTCATATGTCTGTATATATTCTTGAAATTCGATAAATGATTGGTATTTCAAGACATTTGTGAGAGTTGAGTGCTTGTTTTCTGCCTGGATTATAAAATTGGAGATGGCAGGGAATCTTACACTACTGACACAACAATAAAATTATATAGGTTGTTATTGCTGAAGAAATGATAATAAATAATGTTCATGCACTCTTGTCAGAGTGGGATTATATTATATGACAAAGCCCTCTTCTCTAGATTAAAATAATTATTTTTTTAAAAAAAAGAACATGGCAAAAGAATCAATCCGACCTACCGGATTCGAACCAGTGACCTAAGGATATCTGAAAGGTTTACACCCCGCTACAGTCCTCCGCTCTACCAACTGAGCTAAGGTCGGTTGTTGTTGGTTCTTTCCAATGCTATAGTTTTGAAAACATTAAAGAATGTCTATCTTGTTTTGTTCCAAGAATGAATTCCCTCTCAAAGCACTGCTGAATATTGTCCATCAGTGTTATCATTTATCAAGAATGCCTATTGCATGATCATGAGCATTTTTTTATTTACTCATCAATAAAAGGTAAAAGAAGGGGAACTTATTCTAATGCTTACCCTGACTTGGAGCCTTGATAACATTATAAGTAAGGTGATCTTACTTTGTGAGTTTTTTTTTTTTGATAACCGAGAAATCCGTATGTGACCTGCCCTTTGGACCAATCACAGCCTTCTAAACTCGATGGATAGTGGGCCCGCCCCTCTACCCTTCTCCACTTAAATACCAGGCTTCGCTTTGCATGGTGTGGAGCTTGAACCTGCGACCTAAGCCACAAATCCTCCACCTTTTGCCACTTGAGCTAGGCCTTGGGGGCCTTACTTTGTGAGTTCCAAGAATGAATTTCGTCTTCCGTCTACATTCTTAAAAAATATGAAGTTGTGGAAGAAACTTTGAAGTTGTTTATAATATGTTTTGACATTAACTACCTTTTGGTCTGAAGTGTACATTATTTCTTCAACTAGTTCTGCTTCATAGAAGCCTAAAGTATCATGATCTTTGTGCATTGTGTCCTTCTAGTTATTTACTCTCGTGTTTTTCCTTTTGCACCACTACTTGTTCTCTAGGCATTGTTTAAAGTTCTTGCTGTCTGTTTGTCTATATAAACTCTCACTCCCCTCCACCGCCCTGGTGCCCCTTTTCTCTTCCTCAAATATTATGTATAGTACATACTCCCAAAATCTGATAAAAAGTTGGTATTTCAAGTCATTTGTGGCAGTTGAGTGCTTGTTTTCTTATATTGGTATTAGAGAAGCCAGTTATTGTAAGTCTTGGTTTTTTACTGAAATCTTAAGCCTCTGTCTGGATTAAGAAATTGGAGATTACAGGGAATCTCACAGTACTGACTCAAAATATATTTTATAAGCTGCTATTACCAAAGAAAATGGTAGTAAACTCTTTTCATGTACCACTTGCCAGAGTAGGAGTATATTATATGGTAAGTCCTTTACATATAATTAAAAAAAAAAAAGATGGCAAAAGAATAAATCCGACCTGCCGGATTCGAACCAGCGACCTAAGGATATCTGAAAAGGTTTACACCCTACTACAGTCCTCCGCTCTACCAACTGAGCTAAGGTCGGTTGCATATAAATCCTGCCTAGTTGATAATATTATGAGGCGATCTATCTTATTAAATTCCAAGAGTACATATTCTCCATCCACCATTTAACAAAAAGATGAATTTGAGGGATATAAACTTTTGGATATTTATGTATGTTTTGGTGAGTTTCTGGATTTTGGTCTGAAGAATGTTATTAGTTGTTTCAACTGGTTCTGTTAATCATACTTGTTGACCTCATGGTGTTCTTTTGCACCATACTTTTTCTGTATGACTCTGCATTTCATTCACTTAAGGCTTGCAGTTTAAGATTTGATGTCTATCTATCTCTTTTCTTCACCGTCTCTTTTCAAATACACAGACAATGCAGTCTCAAGAGTTTGATCAATGTGTATTAGAAGATTTTGTGATTGTTGGATCATGGTTGTCTTCCTTATATTGCTATATGAAAATCTGAATATCTGTATTTGAAGATATTTGTGACAATTGGATAGTTGTTTTCTTCCTTATATTGATGTACGAAAATCAGGATTTGTTTGTTTGTTGTTTGATCTTGCCTGTATTATTGGAATCTGGATGATATTGTAAGGTGGTCTTACTTAGAGAGTTCCAAGAATGAATTTTGTCTTCCATCTACAACTTCAAATATATCAAGTTGAGGAAGCAACTTCTTAAAGTTGTTTCTAAGATGTTTATTGACTTATCTACCTTTTGGCCTGAAGTGTATATTGTTTCTTTGACCAGTTCTGGCTCCAAAGAAGTACAAGTTGTCATGATCTATGTGCATTACATCCTTCTCATTATTTGCTCTCATGTTGTTCCTTTTACACCACTACCTGTGCCCCCTTTCTCTTTCTCAAAAGTATTATGTTGTATTAAATCTTGAAATCTATGTTGTTCGGACTCTTCAAAAATGTCAATGGGTGCGTGTCGGATCCTCCAAAATTAGTGCATTTTTGGAGTATCCAACACGGGTGCAGCAACGTTTTCGGAGAGTCAGAGCAACTTTGCTTGAAATTTGATATATGATTGGTATGATAAGACATCAGAGACAATTGGTTTCTTGATGGTTCCTACACTGGTTTATATAACCTAGTTGTTGTGTCTCTGGGTTTCTTACTGAGATTGCCTGGATTAAGAAATTGGAGTTTGCAGGGAATCTCACACTACTGAGACAAGAATATTTTTATAAGGTGATATTTCCAAGAAAAATGATAATAAATTATTTTCATGCATCACTTGTCAGATGAGAGAATATTATATGAATAACCTCTTCTCTAGAATAGAAATTATAAAAAAAAAAGCATACCCTCTTCTCTAGAATAAAAATTATATAACAAAAGGAGAAAAAAATGGCACAAAAAACAATCAAAATCCGACCTGCCGGATTCGAACCAGCGACCTAAGGATAACTGATAGGTTTTACCCCCACTACAGTCCTCCGCTCTACCAACTGAGCTAAGGTCGGTTGTTATTGATTCTTTCCAATGTAGTTGTTTTTAAAACATTAAAAATGTTTATCTTGACTTGTTCCAAGAAAATGACTTCTGTAGTTTTGCTTCAAAGAAGCCCATCTGTCTACCAAGGGTAGTACAAATGAGTAGAATCACCTAGTGTTTCTTTTTGTCTCCGCTGGGAATGTACCTAAGACGTCATGACTCTCAACCACTTCATTGACCACTAGGCCACACCCTTTGGTGCACATCCTTCTAATTACTTGCTCTCATTTTGTTCCTTTTGCACCAATAATTGTTCCCTAGGCATACCTTCTGCATTTTTTAACAAGTAGGCATTCTTTCTGCCTTTTCACACCTAATATCAGTTTAAAGTTCTTGTTGTTTGTTTGTCTATATCAACTCTTTCCTTCCCCTCCACCACCCTGTTGCCCCGTTTCTCTTTCTCAAATATTATATGTAGTATATACTCTTTTCTCTTACATTTGTGTAAATGAAATAGTTGTTATGGGTCTATCTTTCTCTCTGGAATTCCAAGCCTCTGCCTGAATTAAAAATTTGTAAATTGCAGGGAATCTCACACTACAGAAACAAGAACATATTTTTATAAGTTGCTATTGCCTATGATAATGGTAATAAATACTTTTCATACACCTCTTGTCAGAATGGGAGTATTTTAAAAGGCAAACCCCTCTTCTCCAGACTAAAATAGTTATTTAAAAAAAGAGAAAGAACATGGCAAAAAGAATCAATCCGACCTGCCGGATTCGAACCAGCGACCTAAGGATATCTGATAGGTTTTACACTCACTACAGTCCTCCGCTCTACCAACTGAGCTAAGGTCGGTTTCTGTTTATTCTTCCCTATGTTGTAGTTTCGAAAACATAAAATGCCTATCTTGCATGTTCTTTAGAATCTTGAAACATTGTAAGGTGATCTTAGTGAGTTCCAAGAATAAATTTTGTCTTCCATCACCAATTTCAAATATATGCAGTTGAGGAAGAAAATTCTAAAATTGTTTATAAAATGATTGGTTCCGTGGGTCTTTTGGAAACAACCTATCTATCTCCACGAGGTAAGGGTAAGGTTTGCATAAATTCTTCTCTCCCTTAAACCCCACTTGTGGGAATACAATGGGTATGTTGTTGTTGTTGGTTACTTGTCTACCTTTTGGCCTGAAATTTACAATATTTCTTTCACCAGTTCTCCTATAAAGAAGCACAAATTAACATGAACTATGTGCATTGCATCCTCCTAATTATTTGTTCTCGTGTTGTTCCTTTTGCACCACCAATTATCCCTAGGCATTCCTTGTGCATTTTCATGCATAGTATTGGTTTCTAGTTATTGTCTGTTTGTCTATTTAATTCTTTCCTTCCCCTCCACCACCCTGGTTCCCCTTTCTTTTTCAAATGTGATGTCTGTATATATTCTTGAAATTCGATAAATGATTGGTATTTCAAGACATTTGTTTGAGTTGAGTGCTTGTTTTCTGCCTGGATTATAAAATTGGAGATTGCAGGGAATCTCACACTACTGACACAACACTAAAACTATAGTTGCTATTGCTGAAGAAATGATATTAAATATTGTTGTTAGAGTGGGACTATATTATATGGCAAGCCCCTCTTCTCCAGAATAAAATAATTTTTTTGAATAAAGAGAAAAAGAATCAATCCGACCTGCCGGATTCGAACCAGCGACCTAAGGATATCTGAAAGGCTTACACCTACTACAGTCCTCCGCTCTACCAACTGAGCTAAGGTCGGTTGTTGTTGGTTCTTTCCAATGCTATGGTTTTGATAACATTAAAGAATGTCTATCTTGTTTTGTTCGAAGAATGAATTTTCTGCTGAATATTGTCCATCAGTTGCATGAGCATAGTCACTTTTTTTTCATATCGAAAAAGGTAAAAGAAGGGGGAACTCATTCTAATGCTTACCTTGACTTGGAGTCTTGATAACATTACAAGTAAGGTGATTTTGTGAGTTCCAAGAATGAATTTCGTCTTCCGTCTACATTTAAAAAAAAATATGAAGTTCAGGAACAAACATTTAAAGTTGTTTACTAGATGTTTATCTACGTTTTGGACTGAAGTGTACATTATTTCTTCAACTACTTCTGCTTCATAGAAACCCAAACTATCATGATCGTTGTGCATTGTGTACTTCTATTTATTTGCTCTTGTGTTTTCCCTTTTGCACTACTGCTTGTTCTTTATGCATTGTTTTTGCATTTTCATGCCTAAGTATCGGTTTAAAGTTCTTGCTGTCTGTTTGTCTATATAAACTCTCACTCCCCTCCACCGCCCTGGTGCCCCTTTTATCTTCCTCAAATATCATGTGTAGTATATATTCTCGAAATTTGTTATACGGTTGGTATATCAAGACATTTGTGACTGTTGAGTGCTTGTTTTCTTATATTGGTTTTTAGAGAAGTCAGTTATTGTGAGTCTTGTTTTTTTACTGAAATCTTAAGCCTCTGTTTGGATTAAGAAATTGGAGATTCAGGGAATCTCACAGTACTGACACAAAAATATATTTTATAAGCTGCTATTACCAAAGAAAATGGTAGTAAACTCTTTTCATGTACCACTTGCCAGAGTAGGAGTATATTATATGGTAAGTCCTTTACATATAATTAAAATAAAAGATGGCAAAAGAATAAATCCGACCTGCCGGATTCGAACCAGCGACCTAAGGATATCTGAAAGGTTTACACCCCACTACAGTCCTCCGCTCTACCAACTGAGCTAAGGTCGGTTGCTGTTGGTTCTTTCCAATGATTTGGTTTTGAAAACGTTAATAAAATGTCTTATCTTGTTTTGTTCCAAGAAAGAGTTTCCACTCAAAGCTACTGCTTAATGTTTTTCACCAGTGATATGGAGTTATGCAATGGCCTTTTTAAGGATTTTAGTTTTGGCTCTCGGAAACAACCTCTCCACCTCCAAGGTAGGGGCAAGGTTTGCATACGATCTACCTTCACTAAACCCCACTTTGTGGAATTACAATATGTTGTCGTTTGGAGATGGAGTTTTCTCATGGATGTTAGTAGTGAGAAAAAAGTTTTCTCGTAGTATCGACTTGTGGAGGTGATAAATGGAAGCATGTACTATGGAGTTCTATACAATTACTATAGCATGCACTTTCTCCACTAGTTCAATTAATGATCACCTCTATCTTTTGTGCGCGAGGAGTTTCAGTGAGATGAACTCTGAGGCTTTCAGCTAGTAGAATTTTCACAGAAGCTAGATGAGAATGCTGTCGACATTTAGCAAATTGATCAATTAAACTTTGATCCAACTTCGAGTTTACATCTATGTTTGGCTTCTCATTAGTACAAGAAGTTTGTATATATGTCACGATTGTTCAACCTAAAGTTGGTATTTACGTGTTTTCCCACCTTGTTGTGTGGCAGGTGATGTGCACAGTCAATCATCAAGAAAGAAAGGAGTTGATCGAAACATTACACTATAACAGAAAGCTCTCTGACCTTCCTAAGATTACTCAGGTTCGTATAAACTATGGTCTTATCTCTGCGTTTAAAGTTCAACAATTATCGAATGTTATTAGTTCTCTTACCGATATCCCTCTCCTTTATGCAGCCCACGTTGATAATATGGGGAGAATATGATCAGATATTCCCACTAGAATTGGCTCACAGATTAAAAAGGTCAAACCTTACAAAACTAGACTAGCTTAAAACTAAACGACTAGTTTCGCGTTTTTGTCTGAACTTGCTTTGATGGTGCAGGCATTTAAGTGAGAACGCGGAACTTGTTATAATAAAGGATGCAGGACATGCAATTAACATGGAGAAACCGAAGGAGCTTTTCAAACAGTTGAAGTCATTCCTTCTTGATTCGCGCCCTCATACTAAACACGACAGTAATGGTAATAGCCACAAGCTGGATTAAAACGCGTGAAGACGACATTACATTGGAGGATTTTTTTTTTCCTGGTAATTTGGCAGAATCTCTTGGTTATCTAACTTCATTGCATTTATTTGTCACTTGGTTCTTGCAATCTCTTGGTGCCTATTCATGAACATCTGCAGAGAGTATTTGTTCTTTGAAGGTAGTTCCCTGAACGGAACAATACGATCCTGGATATTCTCCTTTCCATCACTAACTTATTTAGGCTCAAAGTTTTAAGTTGCAAGGTCCTCTTCCTGAGTCAATTCAAAACTTTATGAACCTAACGCGAGTTGATCTTAAGTTACATTTACGAAACCCCAATCTTGGGTAGAGGACTGTGCAATTGGTTAAAACTCGGTCTAAATAACTTAGTGATGGAAGGGAGAATATCCAGGATGGTATTGTTCCGTTCAGGGAGTTCCCTTTAATGAACGAATACTCTGTGTGGGTGAGATTCAAGAATAGACCCTGAGAGATTGCAAGAATCAAGCGACAAATAATGCAATGAAGTTAGATAGCCAAGAGATCCAGGCAAATGACTAGAAAAAAATCATTCTAGTGAACATACTTATTTCCTTCTAGACCTATTTAGTAGGCGTTTGGCTATAGAAATCAAATATTTTTCACTTTTTTTGGAATTTTTAAATTGGAGTTACATTTGATTATATTTTTTGCAAAGAATATTTGGTTGATTAAATGTACTTTTTCTAATAAGATATGATTTTAACATACAATCAAATCTGCTTTTTAAATGCCCAAAATTGTTGTTTCACTAATTCAAATGCCATAATTAGCTAACAAGCTTATTCCAGGCTACAACACATTTTGTTAATTACTTAATGTTGTTAGGATTCTGCAAATTTTTTTGAGTATTATGTACTAATGTATTTTTTTTCCCCCTAAAAATGGGGGCGTTTTAATAAAATACAAAAAAAATGGTCTAAATTTGAAAATAAATGCAGTGGTCAAAACGTGAGATGGAAATTAAACAAGTTTTCAATCGGATTCATTTTTTTCTAACTTTTATGAAAAAACGAGTCTGGGTGTATCGAAAATAACATTTCTGCTCAATAAAGATAGTAATATAAGATTTGCATATATTTCACCTTCCTCAAACCGTAATTATGAAACTATTATACTAAATATATTTTTGTTGTTGGATGTTTCACCAAATAAATATGTATCTTCTCCGTAAATTTAAACGTTTCTCATATATTATTTCATTAGTGTCCGTAAGATCATTAATTAATGTCAAATTGAAAAAATTATTAGGTGAGACTTGCGAAGCATAACAACGACAGATTGACAATGGTGCAAAACTTGGTGGTAGTGCAAGACACCCCACAATCACACATATCGAAGATCTAGCGTCGGTGAGTTCAGAATATATTCGTGCTAAATGGTTTATTATTTAGGTAATATTTTGCTCAAATATTAGGCTATGGAGGAATAGTTGGAAAGTATCAAAATGGATTACGTTTTGTGTTCGAACTCTGAAAATAAAATAGTTTTACCTCACTTGAAATATTCCGACGCAAATCCAAATAAGTCGAAACATGAAAAAAAAAAAAAAAAAAATCCGACCTGCCGGATTCGAACCAGCGACCTAAAGATTATCTGACAGGCTTGCACCCACTACAGTCTTCCGCTCTACCAACTGAGCTAAGGTCGGTTGTGTTTTAATTCTTCGATAAACATACTATATACTATTCTATCCTAATTATTGTGAAGTATGTATAGTCAAAACTGGATCGGCCCTCAAATCGGGTCAAGTTATACTTGTTCAAGTTGACTCGATAGTGGTACGATCAACTAAGCTTTATTTGAGCAACTGTTCCTGGGGTTACATTAGTTATAATTATATATGGTCTTCCAAAAGTAGACCACCAAGTGTTGAGAGTTGTCAGGTTGTCATTTTAATTTTTTACTTTTTTTCGATTTCCAATCAGTTGTTCAGTATGCACATTAAAACTCGACTAAATCAAGGATCATGTCCCTTGAAGGACATGAGTAATGAGAGACAAGCAACAGTGCTTGGAACTGAAAAATAAGATTACATTATATAGACTATTACTATGAATGTGATGTGATTAACTGTTATTTTACACAAAATGAATAATTATGAACAATTTATTTTAGAACAAAAAATGATACAAGCTTGCCAAAACTTCTTTTCAGATACCAAGGACTCTGTTGTTTCAGCTTCGAAACTCTTTGTATAATGGACCCGTCCCTCTATCCTATTTCGCAACCACAACATCTTGAAGAAGTGACTCTAAATCATTAAACCTGCACGAATGCAACAAGTAAACGTAACTAGTCATAAGTCATCATTCCTATAAGTTTGTTAAAGTATCATACTACAATGATATATATGTGTGTTTTCATACCTAACATCATTCAAGTCAGGATAGATAGCTATGGCTTCTTTGAAATCCTGTGAAGCATTATAACATGTCCGATAATGATGGCAAATTTACGTTAAGGATGAGAGTCGATGGTATGAAATCGTTGAAGGAAGACTAGAATGATATGTGTTACCTGATCCGCAGTAGATGAAGTGTAGGTTATTACACACGACATTCCAGCTCCGGTTGCAGCCTGAGAAATTGGTTAAGTACAGAACAGTTACATAATGAACATTGATGTTCACATATCCGAACCCTAACAATGTCATTTTGATCAGCTATATAAGACTATTAAGAAGATGAAATTAGTTTCGCGAGAAGGCAAATATATACTAATAAGGGTGAGTTACAAATATGCGTTAAATTTCCATATCATGAAGATCAAAGTGCTACTACTTCGAACTACACTGCCTCTTGAAAAAACTTAAAAATATAAGTTGCAGAAAATTGGGAGATGAACCTGCAGCCCGATGACACTATCCTCTACCACCAAACAATTGCTTTCTGAGACGCCAAGTTTCTGACGAAAACCAAACCAAATGTCAAAAGAAGTATGATAAATGTTATAATACGCGGTATGAAAGTTACTAATCACCTTGGCAGCTGTAATGTATATTGAAGGATCAGGCTTTTTTTCTTTCACATCATCACCTGGAAATTACAATTACGATATTCAAACAGTCCTGTGCTGATACACATCTACTAACTAAAATCATGTAATCTTATGAGATAGTAGTAGTAGTTTCAAGACGAAATGGACCGTGTTCTATCATACAGCATTTCAATTTACGACAGCATAAATACGTGAAGTAGTTATGAAGTAGCATCATGTTCTTTTACAGAAATAGGTAGCTTAAGTCATCAAAAGAAGTCCGGATAAAGATACCTGCAAGGAAGCAATCAAGACCATGGAACCGATCCTAAAAGAAGAAATTTGGACAAATAATTAACCATGTTTCGACAAGAAATAGAACGAAAAGGAAGCATGCTTCCAAAAGCACAAGACTTACAAGTCCTATAAGATTCTCAAGACACAGTACAACTGAACTTTTGGTTGCAGCAGAGCAGACAGCGAGCATCTTGCCCTGGAATACAATGGAAAATACATTAATGCCACGAACGGAGCTAGGTAGGCCCAAGGGATTCATCCGAACCCTCTTCGACAGAAACTTACACAGTAGAATAAGAACTGTAGTGTAAGGTAAGGTAAATATCTTACAGCAGCCTTGGCCTCATCCATCAATCTTAAAACTCCTGGTCTCGGCTCAACCTGCCAAAAGCAACACCAAATTGTTTCGTAAATGAAAATTGGATATGCTACGAAATTCAAGCGACTTAAGAAGGAACAATGATGAATATAGATAATCTATCTTACAGTTTCAGATTTGATTATCTCTTTGTACCTCTCAGTCTTCCAATCCTACAAAAATAAAATGGAAAGAATGCAAAGGGCATCATCACAGACAAGAAATCATTTGAAAGAAAAATGCAAGAAAATATACTAGTAATAATAGTAAGAACAACAAAGCAAATAAAGCAATCGCGTAGTTTAGCCTTGAACTAGTGACCCCTATCCATACCTTGTCGTTCGAAAACCTAATTATAAGACTGCTTGTTGATTAGACTATAGTGTAAAACCAAAATCAATATTCTCCCATGGAAAACACATTTATTATCTCCATTTGCAAGTTTAGAGCTTAAAACATTCAGTACTAAACAATTTTTTAAGAAATATAGTACTTGAAGTGTATCAATCAGCTTGGCTCTATCGTTGTCATCCTCCGGAGAATGCTGAAAGATTGTTGAAGTAGGCCAACCATGCTCCTTAAAATACCTATCAAAACACTCGAAAAAACTCCATCAGTATATGATAAATGTTAGAAAAATGTGAACAAAATCTCATCTAAAAAGTCCGTGTAATGATTTGATCTATCTATATTGCCATTAAAGCCTATTCCGCGTCATATAACAACTTGTTTGGATGGTTGCTACGTATCATTTCATAATATATCTTCTCAAATTTTCAAGTTTCAACTTCATAAATCTACAACGACTTCAACAATCAAAAACATTGAGAAGAAAAATAGATAATACCATCGCATTTTGGGTTTTCCACCTCCAATTTGATTCTGCAGCACATCATAGAACTCAAGGCTCCAATTCAGCGGCTCATCAACATCAGAAGGGCATCGCACATTGAAATGAGAGAAAGCATCGTTATACGCTTGGCGATGAAGATGCTCGGATTCCAAAATTACGCCATCGCAATCGAATATCAAAGCTTCTAATGCTCTCGTTGAAGAAGAAGAAGCTGAAATTGATAGCGATTTCGAAGGAAGAGTTCTTCGGAATGTTGTAATTGAAGGAGAGAAGAAAAGTGAATTGCGAGAACAGAATGAGTATTGTGAATTTGGTGGAGGGATAAGTAGGTTAATGGAAGACGCCATTGTTGTAGCAGTAAACTGAAGCTTTGTGTGAAGCTTTTTTGGTTATGGCGATTGGCGGGGGATTTGATTTGTGTGGTAGTTAAGCAAATGGGGATTTTTGCACAAATAGCCTATCCTTGCATAAGTAGCCAATATTTGTGCCTTTTTACTTAATTGCCTAGTCCATAAAAATTAGTCGAGGCGGATTTAAGTTTTGAAGTGTATGAGTTGCTACAATTATTTTAAGTTAACGTAAAATAATAATTGAGTTTATGATTTTATAATTTATAAATATAGAGTAGATTTCTCAAAATAAATACAGGATATGAAGAGTTTTGTACATCTTTGAACACGATTACACGAACACTAATTTGTTTTCAGTGAAAATCCATCTTAGAGATTGAACGATAGTAAAATAAGTCGATGTTTAATCTAAGATAATGTTAATACTTGTGTCGTTTCGTTGAGAACTAGTTATCCCATGATTAACTATCATGTGGTTAGTTATCCTAAGATAACTTATCCCACCATGTATATGGGATAAGTTATCCCATCACTATGCTATAAATGGTGGGATAAGTTATCTCAAATATGTCAACCAAACAAGACATCTAAATCTTATTCCAGAACTATTTTTTTATTCTATGACTATTTATGCTTATGCCTCATACCAAACGAGCCCGTAGTGAATAGCTCCATTGTGAAATCAATCAGAAGTAGTCTTTGATCTCTATGTTCTCGTGAGCACGTACCTCAAGGGTTATATACGTCTGAAAATTAGGTAGGATAGCTAATTTTTCAAGCATGATATAAGTTTTTACTCGCATTAAAATACGGGGGAAAATATCGTCACTAAAAAACACAAAAAAAAACTTATAAAGATTTGAACTCAATAAATAATTTTTTGGGTTTGAAACACTAGCAAAAATTTAAAACACATCGAATCATCACTTAAATTTCACTTATCAATTCTTTGAATTCCAATATCGTTCGTTCCGTATTTTACTAAAGACATTCTTTTATCTAATTATTTTCACCTATCAAAAGAATAATAAAATGATAATATCCTTTAAAATAATAATTAATATTTGATAATAGGAGCTTAAACATAACTATATCTAGTCTTATGTAGTTTAATGGACTGATCACCTAATCTTTATTTTATTAACGAAGATTTCGATTATCCACCTCGTAATATTCCTATGTTGAATTAAACAAAGCCCATTGGACTCGGATTCCATTTGCCCCGAATTTCTCTCTTTATTCTGAGCCACACAACAAAACCAATTCATTTTCCCCAAATTCTTCTCAATCTAGGTATACAGATTCAGTGCTCAAATTACTCTAATTCAAAACCTCGAAGACCGAAAATGAATGGCGGAGATGAAGAAAAGGGTTTAATATGGAAGCTACCAATAGTTAAATCAAAGCATTTAGGGAAAATCGGACCTGGTTTTGGAATCGGCGTTGGCTGTGGTTTTGGTATCGGAATTGGTCTTATCGGAGGCACTGGTTTTGGTCCGGGACTTCCTGGATTGCAACTGGGTCTTGGATTAGGTGCTGGTTGTGGAATTGGTGTTGGTTTTGGTTATGCAGTTGGAAGAGGTTATGCTTATGATGATAATCGGAGATACTCTAACGCCAGTAACGTTTTCAATCGGCCGGCGAGTTTTCCGAATCATGATGAAGTAGGTCAATTGCTTGATGAGATTGTTACGAATACTAAGAAATTGATCAAAACAACTACACAAGAGTTAGATAAGTGGAGAAGATATTAATTGTTCGTTGCTATGGGTAAGTTTCAGCTCCTTCGAAAATGGATGTGTCCTTTGCTCTATTCATAAAATTAGCTTAGCTTCTTCTTGTATGGATACAAGAAATATCTCGTGTTTGGTACGGAAGTAAAAAATATTATACTATATTAAAGTTATTTGTGTATAATTTAGATGAATATTATGTGTGTTGGACGGTGGGAGTAGGGTAGGGGTGTTCGAGGGTATTCGAACTCAGGCTCAACAACACTAGAATTAAGTGTCCATAAAGAGCCATTGAACCAGTTAGAACATTTGTTCATTGGGTGCGTTATGTTAATTTTATACATATACCTTTTAATTTATATATAAATATATATATTTTGATACGAGGTTAATGAATGATCGAGTTTTGACTCTATGTGGGTCCGCCCTTGGTTATTTTATGAAATAAGGGTGAAGATGAGTTTGTTTGAGAGTGGAAGGGAATATTGCTTAGTGATTTGTAAATTTTATTTTTCATACTTTAGTTAGCGAATAATGATATACTCTTGCAATTGAGGTTTAAAGAGGAATGTTTAGAAAGGGAGAACGTGAGTAAATCTTATATTTATCTTAATCATTGTCGAATAAAGAAATTATTTTCGATAGATATGGAGAGAAAACAAATAATGTCAAAAGAAAGTTGTTCGAACGATAAATATTCCTCATTTCTAATTATAAAATTATGATTTTGAGTCACCAAGATAATAAAAATGATGAAAGTTGTGCATAGGATGGTTGTTTAAAATCGAATTGAAAAAAAGTTATTGGTTTATCAATAATGTATTATTTTTTTATTTTTTAAATTTGTTTACCTCCCTAGGAGCTCCCACCCCTTTTGCTCCTTTGGTTTAGCAGTTTTGATTTTTTTTTATATTGGGTTATCGGTTCTTAATGGTTTAAGATTTTTTTTAATTGGTTAACTAATAACTCGATAATAAATTAAATAATTATATTTGTGTCATTTTGTATATAAAGTCCTTGACTTAGAGTTTGATTTTCTACTTTTATTTCGGGTTGTCTCAAACTCTTGATTATTCTATAGTGTAAAAGTGTTTGTTTTTGAGTAAGATGTAACTTGTGAACTCATGTATACGGTTCAATTGATTTGTCACCTTGTTTTTAAGTGATTTCTAATGATTTTTTGTGTGTTAAATCTTGACGATTAAAACCGATAACTAAATGATAATAATCAATAATCGATTAACTGATAACCAATTAACTAATATCTTAATAATTTTATAACAGTTTAGCATTTCTAAAAATCAATACCTTATAAGTTAAATTGATAAACTTTGCAACCAAACCAATCGATACAAAGTCATACAGGCTAAGAAAAAGAGAAAGAAAACAATTGTATTAGCAAAATGGGAAGTTTAACTTTTTTTCTATGGAAAAGTTTACTGAAGATTCTCTCGTTCAAACTTTTAAAAAAAAAAGAACAAACATTAAAATTCGAAAGACTAACCATGACGTATTTCTTCTATTTCAATTTATTTGATCTATTTCAACTCAACACAAAAAATTTAAAAATATATACATAAAATTTATAATTTTGTGAACTTAAATTAAAAATGCGGTCATCATATCAAAAGCTACTGCTGCATTAAATCAACACTGTGAAAAAGGTTATGTACAACATCAATGTATTAATATCAAAATTTGTACACCATACTAAATGCTTCTAACAGCCTCATTAAATATATCTTGTCTCTAAAAAAAAAAAAAAAAATCCCACAAGGGACCAAATTTATTGATACCAAAATTCCTCAAAAATAAATTCAAAAAATACATACAATACATATCATCCACGTGTTAAATATAAATCACACGACTAATAAAAAAAATCAAAATTCACAAGTTGATCTGAACGTTACGATTATCACCTAACTAAGGATTGTAAAAGTGGTCTTCACATCTACATTTCCATTCAAGTGGCTTATAATTCGAGTACCTATTAGCTCCGATTGATGGTGATGATGAGTCAAAATATTCCATAGCCATATTTTTACCTCGACTCGAACTCGATTCAACTTGACGATGACTCGGAGTCGTTGGTACTTGTGCCGCCATGCATGGGTGGCATTGGTTACACTTGTTGTAACAACTTGGTGGCATCGACCCTAACCTTGTTTTCTCTTCCATTAACAAATCCTAAAAAAAACAAAAAAATAATAATTAAAAATTCAACTCCATAACATAAAAGTGTATATTTACATGCAAAGTCAACTTTTATTATTATTACTAATAAACTATACGTATGCTAAATTTTTAAAACTAATATTTGGACACTACTATAAACACATGAATTTCTAATGGACGTTCCAACAAAAATTGACTCATCGTTAAGGAAATTTGTAGGGAACATTTTCGATAAGTCAATTTTCGACGAATTTCATAGGAAAGAAGAGAATTTACCTTAGTAGAATCTTGGAGGTTATGTTTATGATGATATAAACAATAAGAAGGAGAGAAAAGGATAAGAAGGAAGAAAAAAAAGACAATAATTATGGATTTGATAGAAAAATATAATGAGAAAATTGATGTGTTACTCAAAATCATGGTAGCATTTTTTTTTCACTTTATATATAAAAATAAATTCACTTAAAAAAAGAAAAAAAATTCAAAGTTTTGTATTTTTTAGAATTAGAAGAATGAGTAGGAAGAGAGAAAAATGGGAAGAAATGAAATGAGAGATAAAAGGAAGAAACTAGTAATATAATATATGAATTTTATTATATGTTTTTCTTTATTATTATTTTTTATTTTTTGAGTGATGTGGGGAAAAAACAGAAAGAGTGAAAACAACAAGTCAAGGAAAAAGAGGAGACAGAAATAGAGGGAGAATTGGTGCAGAAAAAAGGTGGAAAAAGCTTTTTAACATTATTGAGGGGCTTCACTTGATATAAATCGATACAACGTTTATTCGGATTTAAAGTTAGATACATATATTAAAAATATTAGATATATATATATTTTCATACTAAATATATTCTGTAATACAAACATAGAAAGAGAGAAAGGTGAGTGAGAGAGGAGAGGGGCGAGCGACATTGCAGAGAGGTGAGCGGGAAGCTTGTATATCCTAGATATATGTGAATCATACTTGAATACAGTATATTTGAAATAGATTACACTTAATTTAACCTGCATGTATCCAAGATACATGCATCTGAGTGCGTCAGATACTGAAATAAATGTTATACATAAGGTAATATTTGAAAACTACAATGAAAACACGTAACTAGATTCTAAACTAATAAAATCTGTGTTTGTTTAAATAGGTTGATACAACAACAATATACTTGGTAAAAGTTTTATAAGTGAGGTCTGAAAGGACTGAAGTGTGCACAAATTCTATTGCTATTTTCGAGAGGATGCACAAATTATTTTCTATAGACCTTCGGCTCAAAAACAGGTTTATAAGTGATTGACAAATTAGTAAATGGAAAAGGAAAAAAAAAATCTAAAACTAAACACTTTTTTTTTTCAATTTTCTTTTATTTCTGGTAGAATATATAGCTAGTCAGTAAACTGTAATATATGACGTCAGAACAAAGACTAGTGTAATCAATACATTGTTCTATATTTGCTTTTCTGGAGCTTAATTCTCTCCCTATCTTAATTTGTCAAAAAAAAATCTCATAGATTCTGATTTTTTGAAATTGGAAAATGATATAATTTGAAAGATAGAAAAATCGTGTTTAAACATGCATTTTACATGAAAAACTCAAGCGAATACATTTTTAAGAAAATAATAAAAAAATCAATCTAAGATATTACTATAATCAAATAATATTTTGCGTTGAAGAAGATCTCCTAGTTACAATTAAAGTGCATGACAACAACATAACATACTGAATGTGATTTCACAAGTAAAAATATACATGATGAAATATATATCTATACAGACTTCACCCACGATTTTGATAAATTCTCAACTAAGAAAACTTAACAATATATTAAAATGCAAATGTCTATAATTTCACCAAAAAAGGAAGTACAAAAACATAGAATATAGGGTTTCAAACAAATGTTTTAAAAAATAGCACTTAATTAAAAGACACATAACATGTAATAAAAAAAATATATTGATAGTTCCAATATTTGCAAAGAGTGACCATAAAATAGTGACAGTTCAAAGAGAAGTGTCAACATCCCCTTGCCTAAAAAGGGATTTTAATCAGTCAATAAAGGAGCTAGCTACTACAATTATTTATTTTTTAAAATGTGGTCACTTTCTGCAAAAATACAGAGAATAGTACTTACCATTTTTTTTTAAAAAATGGTCCATATAATTAATTAAAGATAATTAATTGGCATATACTTTAAGATGATTGAATGATTTGTGACATGCTATAGTAACCTAATTCTGAAAAACCTAAACCCTAATTTAATAGGTGTCTATGAAAATGGTGTAGCTTTTTAGAGTAGTGTCTAATTTGACTTATGACTTTATATGTGTTGGAAAGGACAATTTGCTATAGTAGTGGTTATCCTTTCAAGTGTCATCTTGTTTGCTTATTGAACTTTTGTTACAAAAATAATAGTAGTAGTAGGTTATTATATGAAGTTTATTGACTCGATTAATTTAGATATGTGTTGTATATGACTTATTAAAGAGGAAGTGTGTTCTTTTCTTGGTGTTTGTTTGTTTTCGAATTTCATAACACAACCCAACTCTCCCCCGCCCGACTCGAGACTCAATTTGAGATCGCTCGATCTGTGACTCAACCCTAACATGTGATCTGACACTAATCAGGTCCTCCTAAACCTAGGACTTGACCCTGAATTTTTAACCCGAACCCTGACCTGAGACTCGAAATGGGACTCGACCCTGAATCGAAACAGGACCAAAGCCCTGACCTCGACCAAGTTAAGGGTTGATGTTAGGTTTAGGTCTGGGTCTCTGGATCAAGGTCATGTCTTGGGGTAGGGTCTAGTGTTGGGGTTGGCTCTCGAGTAGAGGTCAAGTCAAGGTTGGGTCTCGAGGTCGGGGTTAGGATCTCAAGCTCGTTCTTGGTATAGAGTTTGGTCTCGAGTCTCAATTCGGATCTTAGGTCAAGGTTAGGATTGTGTCCTAATAATTTTAAAGAAAAACTAACTATTATAGTATATATATTTTTAATACAAAACTCAAACTGGTATAGTTTCTAACATAAATGTGCTTAAGAAGATGTTTTATTTAGAAAGATTATAACTTAATTAAATAATATTTCAAGTATCTTGATTTATTTTTTATTGTTGGATTCACGTAAGTAAAGTTTCACAAAGACACAACCAAAGATATGCCAAATATCAATGACAAAACATGACATTGGCCTAAAATAAATTGAATGATGTTACGTTGGATGTATTTCACGTACATGTCATAATGCATATATTCCTCCTCATTATTTCTACGTCGACTGTGTTGTATAAATTATTCATTTTTACTATGACGTTTTTAATAAAGGGTGAATCGATAAAGGCGGGTTAAAAGAGAAAAAAACAACCGAACTTCTAGATTGATAAGGCTCTGAAGAAGGGGTGTAGTCGTACACACACGAACACTTTAGAAAGTGTAGCACAAATTCATATGATTCTCACAATCTTCAACTCGATTGAAGAGACAAATTTGTGAGGTATGTTACTATGAGTAACTTAAAGTTGAGTGACTTTCTAAGTGATGTATGCAAAGTGGAGTGACCATTTGAGATATTATCTCTAACACGAGATCGATTTCACTTCCCTAAATATTTTCACCCCCTCCCCTTTTCAAATTTAACTCGTAATAAAATTACAATATTTTTCAAACAACAAGGATTATAACATGTTGGTTGAAATTAATTATTTCTTTTTGTGATACTCAATACAAATTATTTGGGAAATCTACATAAATGGACCGTATATACAATCCAAAATAATTATATAAGTTCATACTCAAATCCAAAGTAATTTCTGAAATACTCATTCTCTTATAAATAATTACAGTTCATACCCCATATTCATTAAGACTGTTATTTTCGTTTATCTAATACTAAATCAGTATCATATATTGTATTGATATCATTAAGGCTGATAATTTCGCTTAACTGATACTAAATCGGTATGTATATGTATGTGTGTGTGTATATATATATATATATATTGTATTGGTATCATTAAGTTTTTTTGTTAAGAAATTACTCATTAGCGAATGATACTATAAGAGTATATGTATATTGTTGTGGTATAATTAAGGTTTCTTGTGCAGAAATTACTCATTAGTCAATGATACTATAAGAGTATACATATATATATTTATGGTATCATTAAGGTTTCTTGTTCAGAAATTACTCATTAGTCAATGATACTATAAGAGTATATATAAATTCTTATAGTAGTATTGACTAATGAGTGATTTCTTAACAAGAAACCTTAATAATATCAATACAATATATATATACCGATTTAGTATCAATTAAGCAAAATTATCAGTCTTAATAATACCAATACAATATATGATACTGATTTAATATCAGTTAAGCCAAAATATCAGCCTTAATAATACCAATACAATATATAAAACTGATTTAATATCAGTTAAGCAAAATTATCAACCTTAATGATACCAATACAGTATATGATACAGATTTAATATTAGTTAAGTGAAATTAGTTGGGGGGTACATAGTGTAATTATTTAGTGGATATAAATATAAAGGGATATATGTTTGTAATAATTTAGCTTTTATGGGGTATTTGCTTAGTTTCCCCAAATTATTTCCCCTATTAAGAACACATCATAGGTCCATTCATAATATGTGAAATGGGTTGGGCTCTAAATTTGTTAGGCCCATTATAGAAGTGGACTCATTTGGTGGCCCAAAAGATGAATACCAAAAGCTCAGCCCATAACTTAAGGAAGCCCAAAAGTACAACTCAAGCCAAATGGTGTAGTCTAAACTACTAGATGCCCACTCTTGCATATATATATTTCTTACATTTGCTTCTCAAATATTTTATTTAATAAATGAAATAAGAATTTTTAATAAACATATTCTTTTAGCAGAAAATGCAGAATCTACTTTTAAAAGTCTTTGGAATAATATGAAACAACAACTAAAGTAAGGATGGGAATAAATGGAAAATCCAAATATACTAAAATTTAAATAATTTTTTAAATTTTAATATATTTTAAACAGTATGCCAATTTTATTAATGTGAATAATAATATAAGGTACCTTAAATCTTTAATTCAGCCAAAGTTAAATAAGTATGAATTAATTGAAATAGGGTTGTACCATGAAATGACAGCCTACTAAAAAATCACTACAAGGAGTACAAAAATTTCTGATGTATCATGTGTAGTGTTTTAGTAACAATATACTGTTCTTTTTTTTATTATTATTTAATGTTCGATATTTTTATTGATAATTTGAATTTAGATTCTGAATCTATATATGACATCGTTTATTAGTTAACATAGAAGAATTTCATTCATCTCACTACACTCCTAATTTGTAACATGTATGTTCTTAATTACAAAAAAAATTAACAAAATTATTGGGTTTAAGTGATTTAAGAAGATGGGAATATGTATTAACTATTATGATTAAATGAATATAAATTTATGTGCAAACATAATATCATATGTATTATTTGATATAAATATTTAACGTGAGTAAGCATTTATCTCAAAAATTAAGAATATGTTAGATATTTACTTACACATGATATTTACATCAAATTGTTTCAATTCACCATGATGATTACTTCATTATAATTAAGAAAGTAATTTTTCATATGAATATTTACTATATATTTATTTATTTGATACGAATATTGAATGTGACATATTTGCAATATTGGGCTTATTGATGACATGATTTTAAAATAAGAGGTTATGAAATCGAAGATTATAATGAAAGATTAATAGATAATCAAGTATTTTTTTTTCTTTCTTCTGTTTGAGAGACATGATAATAGTTTAACTTGTAATACCTTACCTGTCTCTACTTTTTATTACTTTTTTTTTGTGTTATTAAACGTTATTTTTTTTATTTTGATTATCATATTATTTTATTATTTTTGTGTGCATCTCATAATTATTTTCAACTACTATATTTCCTTTTTAAAATTGCTTTGAAATTCTTTTACTTGAACTAAGAATTTTATCAAAATAATTTATCTGCCTACATTTCCACGATAAAGATAAGATGTACGTACATATTATATTCGGAGACGATTTCCACATCCCACAACAAAACAGACTAACTTTTTAGAGTCACAATCAATGCTTTATCAGTATACATAACTACTCTTTTTCCCATACAGTTTCTTAACTCACTTCCACACTCAATGCACAAACCAAACATAGAATTGATAAAGAAAGAAAAAAGAAGACAACCATTTAGTAATTAATGAAGTGAGAAGGGAAAATTGTGAGAAGTAGAGGTTTGATATTCGATTTGATATTTATAAAGTTTGATTTTGATAATTTAATAATGAAATAGTTAAAAATAAATATTGGATATTAAATTTTGAAAGTTTGATTTGATATTGTAAATAAAATTTTAATACGATAATTGTGTATTAAAGGAGAAAATATCTTGATAGAATATATTTATAATTTGTATAACATTTGACATGTTAGCTTTTGGAAAAGTCACACATGCTCCTAACATTATGAATTTGACGTTGCGGATCAATCAAAAAATTTAAATCACTCATTAATGTTACTCGATCATATGTTAATGTTGTTGTTATTGTTATTATTATTATATTATTATTGTTGTTGTTGTATATGACAAATAAATATATGACACGACAATTGTTATCATACATAAAAGACAACTTTTTTAAAGGTAACATTTGATATTTGATTTAATATTTTTAAAGTGCGATAGTCGCTATTAAAGATAAATCACTCATTAATGTTATCCGCTCATATGTTAATGTTGCTATTATTATTAGTATATATGAAAAATAAAATATATGACATGATAATTGTTATCATAAATAAAAGATAAATCTTTTTAAAGGTAATATTTGATTTGATATTTTTAAAATATGATAGTCATTATTAAAGGTAGATATTTAAGCATTTTTGTAGTTTTGAGTAAAATTTTAAAATTTAATTCTAGGTCAAAATAATAAATAAGCTAAAACCTAAAAATCAAAAGCTAATTCAAATACACTATAAATATTTTACTTTGAATGTTTGACCCGTTAATAAATCAATCTTTAGTATGATAAATTCTAATTAATTTGATTTGATTTGATTCGATAATTCATAATCAAATTAAAATACATAAATATTAGTAACTCAATTTATTTTTCAACTAACTAATACAAGTTGCCGTAAAATAATTGAAGTACTTATAACTCTGTCCAAATACTAGTACTATTCTCTTTTTGCCTTCAAGCATGTAGTAATAATTTGATCTTAAAATATTTTTTTCGTTTTAAATTTATCTGATATAATATAACTAACTATGAAATCAATTTTTTTTGTTTTATTAATATTTCAAAATAAATAATTTCTTTAATAGAAGAATATATTTTTGTGGATATTTTTTGCCAAATAGATCTAACATGAGTAAAATATTAATAATGTTTTAAGATTCATCAAATTAGATAATGTGTCTTTTTTTCTTTTTTTTTAAGACTGACCAAAAATATTATATCAATAAATTGGAAAGAAAGAAATAATAATCTGTTTTTACTCTTTTTATGTAAGTTAAGAATTTATTGTAATTTTTTTTATTTTACACGAGTAAGATTGCCATTTATATACATAAAGTACTATGCAAATATTAACTTGTAAAATTACATTGAGTATGTTATTTTGTTAAAATATTTTGTATAATTATTTATATTTAGACTTAAATTTGATTTGAGACTTTTCTACTCAACAGACCTTTTAAATTATTACATTTATTATTGATGTTGCACTAGTCCATACTCCATACTATTTAATTTGGCATCTTATCAAAGTGAAAATGACTGACTTTCAAGGAGGTACGCAAGCAAATTCCAAAATATACCAAAAAGAAATGGTATAAAATTAAGAGTGGTTTATAGCGGGTTAGAGTTACGTAAATATTAATATTAAAAATTATTTATAAAAATAAATAAATTATGTATTGTTTTATATAAACTTTCGTTATTCATTTATTAATGGTTAATGTTTTATTTTATATAAAATAATATATAGATTTCTTAATAACTTGTACATATATTGTTATTTCATTTTTTATTCCGTAAATAATAATTATTTCTTATAACTTATACATATATAATAGTTATGAGACAACAACAACATATTCAGTAAAATTTCATAAGTGAGATTTGAAGATGATAGAATGTATGTAGATCAAACCACTACTTCACGGAGATAGAGAGATTGTTTCGAAAGACCCTCAGTCCAGATACAACGAATTCAGATACAAAGAAGAAGGACATATAATAGTTATACGAATTTCTAAATTACCATTATTAATTTCATATCTAAATAACTTATCTCCTAACCAAATCAATAAACATGATAATATTAGTTAAGTAAAATTCAACACTTACGTAACTCACCTTCAAATCAATTACCAAACGGATACTTCTATTTCCTCAAACTTATTTTTCTTGTTTTTCCATCTGATGTTTTGTATTTATATTGAAATCTGATAAATTCGAATTTTATGTCAATTTTTTTTACATCAGGGATACAGTATTTTCTAATAAAAATAATTTCATATTCAGGAATATGCAAATCAGATGAAGAAATCCATTTGCTCAATCTTTTTTCAAACTTCACATGTTTATTTATTTATTTATAAATTTATTATTTCTATCTGAGTAATCAAAATCTTGTTTCCTTTTTGTTTCTCTTCTTGTTTCTTTCTTACATACTTCAGCTTCTCTCTTTCTCTCTCAAAAACTTGCAACCCCACAAAAGCTAAAAAGGGTACTGAGGTACTGAACTGAAGCTCCTCATATTACCCTTCATTTCAGGCGGATAAACCGGTGGTTTTTTCACAGATCCAAACTTTAGCTAATCTTTTTTGAGGTCTTATCTCTTTTACTGACATGGGGTTTCTAATTTGTACATTTTCTTGAATGTTTATGTTCTGAATGTTACATTTCAGCTGAGTTGCAGCAAGATTATTGGTTTTTTCAACAAGGGTGTTTGGGAAATTTCTTGAAATGACTATCTTGAAAGATTTTACCTTTTGGGAAACTAATAATTGTTGTGCTGGTGTAAAGAACTCAACTTTCTTGATTTGTGTATTGAGATTTATGTACTGCTGCTAAGAATTTTCCATAAGGGTGTTTGGGAAGATTTGAAATGACTTTTCTTGAAAGGTTTTACCTTTTGGGAAACTAATTGTTGTGTTGGTGTAAAAAACTTACCTTTCTTGATTAGTGTAATGAGATTTATGTAGTGCTGTTAGAATTTTCATAATGGTGTTTGGGAAGCTTAGAAATGACTTTTCTTGAAAGGTTTTACCTTTTGAGAAACTAATCCTTTCTTGATTTTTGTATTGGGATTTTTCAAATTGTAAGGTGTTTGGGAGTTTTGAAATGACTTTTCTTTGAAGATTTCACCTTTTGGTAGAATAATTAAAGCTGTTGTAGAATTTTTTTTCCTTTCTTGATTTGTGTATATTGAGATTTCCAAAGTCTATTTGGTTTCATAAGGGTGTTTGGGAAGTCTTGAAATGACTTTTCTTGAAAGATTTTAACTTTTGAGAAAGTAATTATTGCTAGTGTAATTTTTCTTTGAGATTTCCAAGATTTACTTGTTTATGGGGTTATTTAGAATTTTCATATAAGGGTGTTTTGAGAAGTTTTGAAATGACTTTCTTGGTTTTCTGGTTTTATTTAGATGTTTATATCCTGATTTGAGCATTTCCCTTGACAGGGTGTTGGTTTTGAGTGATGCTGATCTGTGTAGCCATTTGAATCTGTAGATTGTTTTGCTGGTGGCAATATGGTTGTGTAAAGGTATGTTCTTTTTCTTTGCCATTTTCTCTTTTCTATGTTCTTGATACTTGATATTTTTCCATAATTACTGTGTTTCTCTTGTAAAGATTGTGACTTTCTGTTGTTTATGTTACCAATTTCATTTATTTGGTTAAATCTCTTCTTTTGTGAGTATGAGGGTGTTTTTTATCTTTTCAAGATTCAATTTTAATGGTTATTGTTAGCTTATTGAGTTGATTTTTCTTTGGTTTTGTACTAGATTGCTATGTTTTCACTACTTTTTCCTATGCTGGGAAGATTTTGTGTGGATGTAACTACTCCAATCTTTCAGCTCCCGTTTTGCCATAGATTTCGAAGTTGAAACTAGAAATTTGAGTTTTTGAAGTTGAATTGAAGTTTTGTGAGCGCGGAAGTCTTCCAGTTTTTGGGAACTTGAAAATATTTGAAGATTCAGATTATCAAAATCTGATCAAATTTTACGGCCAAACAAATATTTGAAGAAGAAATTTCAAAATCTATGGTCAAACACTAGCTTAGTAGCTAAATTCTTAAACTTGCTTGAATTCTATTAGTTTTTGGTCATGTGTTTCAAATATGGAAATTTGGAATAACATAGGTGAATTGTATCATACTTTTTTGAGCTGTGGAACGTCTGTTCTCAACGTTTTTCATTATTATAGGAGAGAAACAAGAATTGAAATGGAGGAAGGATTCGAGTTTAGGCCGTGGGATGAATTGTTACCCGATGCACTCGGGCTAATATTTAGAAACCTTTCTCTTCAAGAGGTGCTAACTGTAGTTCCAAGGGTTTGCAAGTCATGGGGAAAAGCAGTAAAGGGTCCTTATTGTTGGCAAGAGATTGACATTGAGGAATGGAGCAAAAATCGCTGCCCTGAAAACCTTGATCGGATGCTTCGCTTGCTTATTCCAAGAAGCTGTGGTTCCCTTCGTAAACTCTGTGTCTCTGGTCTCTCGGACAAATCGAGCTTTGAATTCATTGCAAACAAGTTAGTATATCATCTTATTGCAGTTATATATTCATTATTAATTATAGACATCAGTTAAAGATACTATGCCTCACGTAGATCGTAATAATGCATTATGTCGAAGTTCAATTTCTTTCAACTCATTTTGTATAAATTTACCGAGTCAATGTACTGGATATGAGTCTCTATAAGGAAAGACAAATCCTTGGATGATAACAAAGAGTACATTTTGAATTTTTTTTAATAAAAGAGGAAATATGGAAGTTACATCGCATTCGAGTTTGTTGCTGATCTAATTGGAATTCAGTAGACTTATTGTATAGCAATAAAGAACATGTCATTACTTTCTTATCCCCTCCCGTGTCGGTAAATATTTACTTGAAGTGAACGTAAACTTCTCTGTTTTGGTTGCTAGTGCCAAATCTCTGCAGACATTGCGGTTGCCAAAGTGTGAATTAAGCGACTCCGTAGTGGAACAGGTTGCAGGAACATTTTCCAACATTACGTTTTTGGATGTAAGCTACTGCATAAAAATAGGTGCAAGAGCCCTGGAAGCCATTGGGAAGCATTGTAAATGTTTGACTGGTTTGCGTCGAACTATGCACCCACTCGAGGTTATCGACAAGCTCTCACAAGATGATGAAGCCCTTGCAATTGCTACATCGATGCCTAAGCTCAAACAACTGGAAATTGCTTACATGCTGGTTGGTACAATGAGCATATCGGAGGTTCTTCAAAACTGCAGGCAGCTCGAGCTGTTAGACGTAAGGGGTTGTTGGAATGTGAACCTTGATGAGAACTTCGTCAAGAAATTCAATAACCTAAAGGTTGTCGGACCCCTTGTCGTGGATTGCTATGATAAGAATGGCTGGGACAACTGCTCGGACTATTCAGGTTCTTCTGGTTATATACCATGGGACTTCGTGGCAGGTGACATTGATGATGACTTCGACGAAGATGAGATGTCTGATGGCTACTGGGAAGACGAGGAACATGTGGAGGATGTGGAAATGTGGTTTTACGATGACTTAAATGCCGTGGATGCTGGATATGATTGGCCCCAATCTCCTTGAGGTTTGATGAAGTAAGTTCTGATTCAATTTCCAGAAGTTTTTCGTATACTATATCTTGTATCTGCTAATGACTCTGCTTATACTACTATCTAAATGAAAGTTTGCTTGCTTTCAAAGATGTAAATGTGATTTCTGTGTTCATCGGATTATATGTACTCCGCGGAATCATATAATAAAAAGTTGTCATTGTATCAATTGATTGAGTTCAACTATATACTTTTCAGCTTTCTCTTTGTTGTGTTCCTTGATGAATCCATAAACTTAACGCCTTATCAGGGCGATCTTAGTTGAAACACTCATCAGGATTGTCTCGAGTTGTTCCATACATTCTTCGTATGGGAAGCTATCGTTGAACTCATGTTACTTTGATACGTTGCAAGGTGTTCTGCTATCGATCTTCCTTTTTTTACCTATGTTTGAAGTTCATCCATTCCTCATCAATGGCTACAACTAATAGTAGAAGATGAAAAAAGAGCTTGAATTTTGGTCTCTTGTGTGGGATTCTCAACTTTCATTAGCTTAGGCCAAAAGATATGTTGCTCAGACTCTTCAAAAATATTGACAGACATGTCCGATCCTTCAAAAATAGTGCATTTTTTGAGTATACGTTGTGGGTGCAGCTAGTGGAGAGTCAGGAATTTGGCAAAGGGTATGCAAAACTAAATATACAATCATAATAGCTAACAATTAAACTCCGTACACATAATTTCCTGGCGAAGGATTTGCACTGGACATTTTTGAAGTGTTCGAGCAATATCAACCAAAAGTACCTTGCTTTGGGAACAAAAAATCTCAGTGATACTTGATGAGGAAATAAAGCACTTAAAAGAAGACTATTTTGAGTTGGTAAAAAGAAAACAAAGGAAAAAAGTGGTTTCTCAACTAATCCCAACACCAAAAGGAAAACATAGAGAAAGTTAAAATCTAACTTTGGTATAGTGAAAGATTATAATTGAGATGGAAATTTTTCCTCCCAATTCCACCAAGAAAAAAGCAAAAATTGACCAAAGTGAAAGAGTGAACTTAAAGCCAAAAATACCAACAAAATATTTGATATCTTAAGTTATTTTCATGGGCCCTCAAATGAGACATGTAAGGACTAAGGACAAACATAAAAAATAATGCAATTGACTTTGTGTTAAAAAAAAAGTATGTCTACTTTTCTTTTTTTTAATGTTTACATAATGGACCACAAAACATTTTACATCTTATTGAAGTGTTAGCTTGACTTTTTGTTTTCAACATTTTATTATGTTAATGACACATTTTTTTTCGATGATCGAGAAATTCGTCTGCAGCTGAACGTAGTCTTTGAAACTTGGAATCGATGAATCTGACCCACTATCCTTCTCTACTTTGACGCAAAGCTGAAACTTGTGACTTAACTCTGTATAAGTTGACGATCAATGAAAATATTATCTAGCTATGATTAGAGAAAAAAATGAATAGAAAGAAGTGATATAACCTATCTTGATTAATTTAGGATTAAGACATGGTCAATTATTGATTGATCAAATGATATTTTTTTGTCAATCTTATAATAATTAGTGATTGATGGGAAGGGAATAAACGAACAAATTGGATTTTCTTTTTGGATGGAAAAAGGAATTTCTACATTTGGGAATCGAATGTAACTATCATATTATCTCAATTGATTCTTGGACTCACTTTATTCTCTTATTCATGCCACTTATCTCATTGGTGTCATTTTTTTATTCCGGTCGTGTTTGGATCAATTTATGCACATTTCAATTATTTCGTTGAGAATATGTTTTCTTTCACTAGCACAAGTATCGAATACGTCTGTCTATTAAGGCTTAAGCATCTTAGATAAGAATCACCTAATACTTTTTTTTATCTCGAATTATATGAATCTTGAAATACTCCGTACTACAGTAATAATTTAATTTAAAATTAATGTGATAGATGTATAGGACAGATTAAAACAGAAACTATAGGTCAATAATTTTTATGGAGGGAGAAATTTTGTTTTGCTAAATAAAGATTAAGGCCAAAAATGAAACAAATACTACATGAAATTGACCATATTTCTAAATTATTAGTAATAATTTTTGGCAAATATAGAATGTAAAATGCCCTTTATGATTAATTGACATGAATGGCCAACAATGACTTTATTTTTTTCATATTTTAATTTGAAAATCTCTTAAACAAACAATCTTTTATAAAAATGCATTTACTATTTATTTCCATCATGTATTTATAATTTACTTTATTTGTCATTTGATGTGAATGATGTGTATGTTGAATTGTTATTTTTGATAGATCATCGATTCAGGTAAATCATTACAAAATATGTTAGATCTTTAAAAAAAAAAACCTCTTTTTTAATCATCATACAGAAAAAAGTTTTATAATAAATTATTCGATATTAAGGAATTGTCTGACCCTAAAAGCAGGAATCGTTGATAACATGTCTTTTCTATAGAAAAAGGGAATCTTTGTGGTCCAATAAAAGTGATGTGAATTATTCAATAATCGAGTTCGATTTGCTTCGTAAAAAAGAAATATCAAAAGAAAATTTATTAATTTCAACTCTAATGTTGAATATAAATTAACCAACCAACCAATCCCTCAAGGTAAATACTCCATCTTTAATCAGAGATCTTGAGTTTGAGACTCTTGAGTCTTGAATATGAAATTGCCTTTATTAGAAAACGCTTTACATCCATTCTAAAACTTTTCATCACGAATCCTAATCCAAATTTAACCGACCTCAATGTGAACACCAGATGAAAAAAATAAAATTAACCAGTCTAGAAGAAGTGAATAAACCAATGTAAATATGAAACCATAGTCAAAATTTGTCTGAATTATTGTCATCACAAAGAGCCATAAAAGTAATGTGAATTATTCAAGAATCGAGGTCGATTTGCTTTGTAGGAAAGAAATATCAACAAATTTCTATGAACCCCCCCAACAAGCGGTAAGTAATCCATCTTTAGTCATAAATCTCAAGTTTAAACCTGAATATGACATCACCTTTGTTAAAAAATGCTTTAACACCATTGTGTACCTTTTCAGCACGAATCCGAACTCAATCGACTTTAATATGAGTACCGAACACCAAATAGAAACAAAAAATAATAAAATAAACCATTCTAGAAGAAGTGAATTTACCAATGTAAATGTGAAACCATTGTCAAAAGTTGTATGAATTATTGTCATCACACATAGAAGTCAAACAAAAAAACATGAATTTTACAGAAATGGGGTGGCAACCCCATGTTAGAAAAAGGTGAAAAAAAGAATCCTTTTAATTGACTCATACTAAAGAAGAAGACAATAAATAAAAGCCCCACACCAAAAAAAAAGATTTGTTTCAATACATTTGGTTTTTCTTTCTTGGCTTATTACTATTGCAGTGTGTGTAGCAGAAGCTGTAGGAAAAGACTCTGAAGATGCTTTTTTGATAAAATGCCAATTCATGTCAGATCTTCAAAGAATATTTTGCATAAAAACATAAATTTTACATCTTCACTCACATGTTGAGTGTCCTCATTTTCACACCAGCACCAGTGGATCCTATCATTTGTTCCCAAATCCAAATAAATAATGTACAACGACAATAACATATCCAGTATAGTTCTGTAAGCGGGGTAGAGTGAGCACAGACTTTACCCTTATCTTGGGTGGTAGAGAGGTTGTTTCCGATAGAGAAAATGTATGTCAAAGCAGGTAAGAAATAATGGAAGTGAAGAAACCATGCCAAAGAATTTTGTAACCTTCTACCATAATTTGTGTCCACCACAACGAAATAAGTAATGTACAACAGTGCAAGAAAACAACCCTTAAAAAGAAAAAATGTTCAAAATACCATAACTCCTAGTTTTAGAACATGAAGTAGCAATCTTTTTTCACCTTTTTTGATAAATAAACCTAATCTTTTTTTCTTCGGATGGTGGTGTCTAGGTCAGCTTGTCGTGCCTTGACTATTCTACCGGGTTCATGTTATAGGTACTTGGTGACTCCGTCGCCAAGGCTTAGGCAGAAGGGAGGAAGAAATGACCTAGTGTTTTTTTCTCTTTTGATAAAGAGTTGTAGAACATAAAGCCTCACACGTAGGATTACACTAGGTTTGTTGTTGTTTAGTTGTAGAACATAAAGTAACAATCTTGAATAATACTACCCAACTAGCTAATTAGACGCGAGCCCCTCTTTGAGTGGAATGAGGGATCAAGAGACAAATAGGGAGGCCTCTATGATGGTAGATGGGGAGGATTAGATGCTAACCTCCAGATCGTCTATGTTTGTTTTCGTTTATGCAGATTTACATTGTTTCAGCTGCCATTTTAGTGATTTCTGGCTGGTAGGGCTTGACTGTTGTCGAGTATTCTGTGATGGCTTCGAATTCAAAATATCGGATCGATATAATTCCTCATCTTCAATAACAGGAGGTATACTCCATGTTCCAAGAGATGGACCTGACGTCTTCCCGCCTAACAATCAAAGGAAGCTAGTTAAAATTTGGACAAATTCTAAAGGAATAAAGCAAAATCCTGATAATAAAGATCATAGGTTGAAGGGTCAAATAGTTGAAGGATTCGTAAAAAAAATTAGTAGGCGAAAATATTACCTTCTTTAGTAGCTTCTTCACATCTCTTCTGATACTTCAGAGAGAGCTCGGGATCAAGAGCTTTCAAAAGACTATCATACTTCTCTTCAGCTTCAGTTATAACTTTTGCCTGGAATTCGCTTCAGTTAGCTTCTACATTGAGAAAAAAACAAATCTTGAGCATTCTTTCTTTCACGGTTCAAGTACTTATTGCAACAGTATGGTTAAATCTTAACAGTTAGCATCCCCTTGGAAGATTTAATCCGACATTTCTAAAACTAAATTGGTCAAATGTCCCCGACTCTCCTAAATACTTCACAAGTAGATGCTTTAATTGAAGGAAATACAAGAATATGTGATCGATAACAACATCCCAAATGCACTCTTCACGAACCAGTCATGGACATTAAAGTCCCTATAGAAGGAACAGAAACTCCAAAACGGATTTTTTTTTTTGAAGACTCAAACCGCCCCATGTTTATAGCATTTATCAGAACAAACACGGTTACTTACCAGCATGGTTGGTGCTGCAGAAGCCCCATAAATTCCGTTGAACATGCGCAGAATATTGAAACTATTCTCTAGCACGTCGTCCTATGAAAAAGAAAAAGGAATAATTCATCTTCCCGCATGAATGACTTAAGAGGGTAAACAAACCATTGAAATTAAATGATTCACCTCATAATCAAACCTGGCATCATCCAGTCATTTTAGATCATCCAGATTTATCACATCAAGAAAACCAGAGAACCCGCATTAATTGGGAAGCACAAAAACTTCTCTCTATTAGAATGGAAGTAATTAACATAATTTACTGGATACTTACAAGTCATCGGATATCTCCACAAGGAACTCCGATATTGTCAAAAACTCCATATGCATATCATTGACCTGCAGAACAGTTTCAAAAGAAACACATGAACACAAAACGATTAACACATATGACTAAAAGCATTGTCAACTTATCGTTGAGAAAATTATATTGGGAAATTATATACATGAAATCAACAACACGAATTTCAACGTAAAACAATTGATTACTACACTACTCATTAAGGAATTCTACTGGGAATACTATGCATGGAGTTCTTCACAACTAGCAACTCTTCTTGCCTTTTGCATACACACCACCCTCCCCAGACCCATTGGTGAGATTACACGGGGTATATTGTTGTTGTCATCTCAAGAACCAATAGTTTGATATGAAAATGGTAAATTATAAACAATTTTAGCAACTCTCAATATACTTCAATTTATAGAGGAGGAAAATTATATTGAAGTTACATTTCAAAGATAAAGATATCAGAGCGTTTCTAGTCAAAGCAAAATGTTAAAGAAACCAATGACCACTTCTTCCTAATGAGATATACCTTTTCATCTCTCAGTTGATACAACAGAAAATTCAGCACCCGGTAATCAAAGGACTTCAGATGAATTGCCTTCATCACATCTTCAACTGAAATCTGTTCACAGAATCATTGATCAAAACAATCCATGGAAATAAGATAGGGGCTCAGATAGGACACGAGTCACAGTTTAAAGGAAAGATTATAAGTCATAGCTTATCCTGCGACATAAAAATAAAAAATACGCATTCCAGGCACTACAGGATTTCAGTTTTAAGTAATCTAGTAACTGAAACTGCTTTTTTTAACGTCCCGAAACACACGAAAGGATTATGACTCCATTGTTTAGTACACTTATCAAGAAAAAATCTATCCCACAAATTTTCAGCTTTGGGTCACATAGATCCTAGATAGAACTTCGCCAACAATATGCTAGAATCCATAAAGGTATTTTATACAGCATGGATCTGGCATGAGTCTGTATATTGTATATGTCGTTCTAAGAATTGCTTTGATACCCTAATTCATGCATAGGTTAGAATTATTACTTTAATTCACAACCTAATGAAAACCAAGTAAAGAAAAGACCACAATTAATGTCTGTAAGTAGTCCATGGCATTGGAATAATTAGATTCAAGAAGACTATCCCCCGATAAATCTTAATCAGAAAGGAATAGTAGATAAGAAACTTGTGAGAATTTGATCAATTTGTTCAGAATAAGGAATCAATACCTCTTGTTTACTCCCAAGTGCATGACACAACTTTCTCTCCAGAGACCAATATTCTATTCCACTACTAAACTCTTCTCTTACCCTGAACAAAGTGAATAAACACTTAAAGGTCACAGAATAAGAACCACCTCACGCCATGGAAAGTTGACCAGCAAAGTATCTATAGAGTATTTTACCCTAGAAAAGAACTACCTTTAGCACAAAAACAAAAATCAAACTTCAAAGAGCATATAGACAAAACAAGGCAAAGAAAAGGAGAAGAGAGAAAAAGAAGATGTGTTGTAGACAGATTCTGCCCTCTTTCTTTTGTCATTCCTGTGCAATCACCTTCTTCTGAACTTTCTATAGGGAGGACTACACGGGTGAGTAAGGAAGGTAGACAAATGACTTACTAACTGATAAAAAAGAACAAAAAGGAAATGTAAACAGTACGATGGATGTAACAAAGACAACGGTACAAGAAAGAAGTCAGAAAGATATTCTATGAGTGAAATGGTCTTCAAAAGATTTTCTGGAGAAGTTGTCAGTGAAAGTGAAGTAAGCAAAGTTCTTATTAAAATATTCCTAAGGAGATAAATAATTCTAGCATGGTTTGGAGCTTCACAAACAGAATGGAAAAGGATGAAAAGGAAAATAGCTATATGAAGTTACACCTGTCTGTCAAAAGCCCATGCTGCTGAAGTAAAATAGAAAGAGGTCTAAACGGATCATAAGTCATCATTCTGACATATGTAAGCTCCCAGCTTTCTTCCTGCACATAATAAAACACACAGAAATAAGGAACTGGATTCAACTATAAGCAAGTAATAACTCAAATGTTCCTAAAATATTATTTATGAGAGTCTTATGTGCCTATAGTACTACCACACTGTATTCACGATATGACGATTGATCCTTCCCCACTGATGGCTGCAGCAGTTTCTCATTTAAATTATCCAACTGCATCAAGAAAGATATATGAATTAGAAAGAGGTTGGGATGTTTCTATTCTTACCTACCCAAGGGGAAAGAAATAGATCTCTTACCCTGTAGTATCCTTTTTACCCAAACAAAGCAAAGGGGGAGAAAAAAGAGTGAACAGCAGAGGAAAGAAATCACGGTTGTTAATAAGGAAAGTATCTCCTGTCGAGAGTGATGCGTATTTTAACGAAATTCCATGATGTGTTACGTGCAACAAGATTTTATTGAAATGTTTCAACCCAAAATGATCAGTGGCCTGTCAATCTCCTTACCTGATAAATGTAACTTTCAGTAAATGAAAGTATCGGTAGGTATCTGAATATAGACTGAGGTTGGTGAGGATCCATTTTGTGAAACATAAAATAAGACCTGCACTGGCACACGAAACTAACATCAGCTTATTATTTCTACAAGATCTTAGAGCAATAAAAAACAGAAATTTGGTCAGCCAACATCAATAACTTGATGCATGGTGTTAGAGTGAAAATAACCCAGTCTTGCAAGTCAGCAAATATGTATAATTTTCCAACATGATTTCAGAGTAAGGCAATGGATGAATTTACAACAAGATGTTTGAGAAATTAAGCCAAATTGGACGACTGAAACACAAGAGTTTAACTCAAGAGTGAGAGTTAAGAAATATAGTGGTTAAGAACATTACACCATTCTCAGTTCTTACAAGCTAGAAGGGGATAAAAGACCTGCAGCAGGTATTATTAAGGTTAAGAACATAAGATCATTCTAAGTTATTCCAAGCTAGAAGGATCTAGCACAAAGAAAGAAGATAATTGACTTCAATATATGCCTAAAAAGGTAGTCACCAATGCGAGAAGCCAGTTTGTTGGATTATCAATAACAGCTTACAGGATAAAGTTCAAGTGCCCCTTTGGTTAAGGAATGTGAAGGCATCAAGATGACTTACGGCATTCATCCTGCCTATGGATGTAAAAGTGCAGGACAAGATGAATGAAATATTCTTCATTTCCATAGTTAATTCTTTTTCGTACAGTTCTTCTTATCAGATGTTGGTAAAAGGTGATTCTTGATTAGAATAAGAAATAATGAGTACTTATCTTTTTTTCTTAGAAAGGTAATATTTTACTGGTTTTATATCACTTATCAGCACTCATTTTTCCAGCAAGCTTCATACAATTCCTCCATTTCAACATTAGTGCCTGGGATATTTTAGTCAGCTGTCTTTATTAATCTTTATCCATTTTAGCCAATATGAATGTAGGATAATTAGTAAGATGATATCCTTCACCTAGAGTCTCATCAAGCATTTACCACAAATAGGACAAATATTTATTTGATGAAGACCCATTTGCATTATCCTGTTCACCAACCCAACATGCACCACAGTCAAAGCCGCCATCTTTTCATTTGTCCACCTTCTATTACTAAAATGAAGATAGTAACAAAGATGAGTTTGAAAACTACCAAATCACCCTATCTTAAGTCCTAAGCAGCATAACTTGTTCAGAGATGAGAACTACAATTGATACGACATCATAAGTAATTGAGTAGTGTGAATAAAAAAAAAGATGCTCCAACATGCAAACTACTTAGTCCTAGATTGATGAGATGTTCACTTGATAATCGAATATCAACTTGCCGACAAGCTGATAACGCTGATTTCCCCAACATAGCGAACTTAATCTTCAGAGACATGTCCAGAGACCAAAAATGGTATGATAAACAGCAATCCTTAAGATCCACAAGGAAAATAAATACTCACAAAATCTTCTAATGTAGAATTAGCTCGTTGCATAGCATCAAATCCAATCATTGGCATATCTTCGGATCCCATTTTAGATGGATCCGGTATAATCTTATCACCACAATCAAGGGGACCGGTATTTACCATTTGTTCAACACCTGCAAGAAAGTTAAAGGTGGAAACAAGCTAATTCCCTCTGCTCGGGTAAAAAGAAAAAGCAAGCTAATTCCAGGAAAGACAATACACTTCTCACATGACTATAGGGGAACTGGAAAATCTCATATATTTTTATTACTTCTGAAATGCCTCCAGCTGATATGACAAGCTTGTAGTATTTTGGCTCATCAGATTTCAAAGTATTTGACAACCCCGTCTCCCAATTCCCACTACGTTTTCTCATTTGTGCTCATTTCATTAGTGAGTTATTAATGTAGGTTTATCATAAATCAACCAAGATAGAAACCTCATGCTTCTGTAAGACATGAGCAACTTTTTGAGAAATTATGGGGAGAAAGAGAGCAATAGATACAAATGCAAGGGGAAGGTCAAAGATTGACTTGTACTAGTAGCACCTGGAAATTGTAAGCAAATAAAATAACAAACTAATCCCGTATTCGAACAAGATATGTGTCATGTTGTATGGGAGATCACCAAGGAAAAGGCATCAAAAGCCCAACACATTTCTATAAAAGTACATCAATAAGCAAGTAAGATGGAAACAAAATGATCAGATCTTTTGAACTCCCTTTCTTTTTTTTCTTTTTTTGCTTTTTGGATCAGTAAGTTTCAAGATCTAGTCAATACAAGTCCTTTTATCAAAATTCCAAGGAAGAATCAATTACACAAATAAAAGGAACCAAATCTCAAGGGACGAAACGAAGAGAAGAATAACCAAAGAAAATGTACTGTGCATGACTCTGTCATCACTTCTGTAGAACACACCTTGCTCACTAGCACACTGCAATGCTTCCTCAAGGAAAGCATGTGAAAACTGCCAAAGAAACAACATGTATGTTCACTGCAGCCTCTCACACAATTGAAAGAGCTTCTAAAATTCGATGCAAACCTTTGGCACATGGTCAATAATCAATTGGCACTTGGCACCAATGTCAAGTTCACAGCATCGCGATACCTTCAGTGATATATGAATAATATTAGAAAGTGACTAGAAAGTAGATCTTAGTGTACATCCTGATGTAGCAATACCCATATATACCAACCAATTTAAAATCAGTACAAAGGATCAAAGAAAAGAGAAACACAACCAATCGACTGTACCGCCAAATAATCAGCCTTGAAATATATATGAAGGCATTAAAATGAAGGTGGCTAGTTGTTTAAGCCTTCTTTAGTTCTTTAGGGTTATAGGGAGAGAAGTAATTACTATCTCTCCTTCAGAGTCTTCATATTCCTCCGGCGGTCGGTAATTATCACTATCTACATCTTGAATTGATTTGAGTATGTATCAGTTATCCTAGCTCCATAATGATTTGGTAGTTTACAAACTGCGTGCAAAAGCACTCTTCTGCTGAAGAGTTACAAAGTCAATAATAATCAATCATAGCTACCGAGTTAGCCACATTCGGGGGAAGAATATATAGGATCACCTGTGTGCAGCTAAAATGGAACCCATAACCTCAATTGCTCTTCTTCTATGAAATGGCCTCAAATGGGCAGTAAGCAACATACAACGATCTTGGCTTACTAGATAACTTTCTTGGTGAAGGAGAAAGAGTTAAACAAGCTAAGAAAGTTTCATTGAAAGCAGGAGCTCAAATAGTGACAAAGATTTTCACTAGAAGGGCTGAAGCTATTGGAGGTTACTTAGGCCTGCTATAACTTAATATCTAGCTGTAGAAGAAATGATCTCCCTGAAAACAGGAGGTTTTAGACATTAGTTCCCTTTACTTGATATTAAATTAGTAAAGTAACACCTAGCTAAAGGAGCCTGCTTTGGTGATCCTATAAAGAAGTGTTGCATAACTAAAAATAATAATATGGTTTCACCGAGAACTCTGAGAGGGTGTAGAAATTTTCAACTCAGTACAAAGTAACCACATCAAAGCTCCTTTCTTTATTCACTTTGCAACTCCCAAATCCCTTCTTCAGTTTTTGTTACTGTCACTGATTGTCAGCATGTCTCAAAACACATCAATCTTGTTCCTACTCCTAACAACAACCACCGCAATCACAAACTAATTGGGATAGGTTGTTTTAATTCTCTATATCCATTCCACTTCATTTGGACAAGTTTCATGCTAACACAGGAAAATACATACTCCCTCCATTCCAATTTGATTGTCTAGTTTTGACTTGGCATGAAGTTTAAGAAAGTAAAGAATACTTATGAATCTTATGGTCTTAAACATACCACGCGTAAAGTTGAAAGTAAAGAGTTACTAAGAAATAGAAAGATACATTCTTTATGGAACAGACTAAAAAGGAAACGAAGACAATCAAATTGAAACGGAGGAACTACATACACACTAAAAAATTCGGTTTCAGTTTTTCATTACTGCCAAGCATCAAAACCCACATCAATCTTGATCCTAACAACAACAACGCCTCAATCCCGAACAAATTGGGGTCGACTGTTTCAATTCTCTAGACCCATTCCACTTCATTCAAACAATTTTCATCCCCATACAAAAAATAATATACACACATACTGAAAATTGAGCCTAAAAACTAATTCAAGAATCAAAAAAGAATGAAGCTTTACCAAAAGAAGGACTACATCAGCAAGAAAACGAAGAGAGGTGGCATTATGGGTGTTGCTAGAAGAACTAATGATACCGTGAGACCCCATCATTTGTATAATTTTCTGTACATTTTCTAGCTTCCTCAGTCCATCCATTCTTAGCTTTTGCTCTGTTCGTCTTCCTCACCCTTCTGGTTTACTGCAGCTCCAACAACAGAAGCACAGCAACGAGTGTGAATTGAGTATTTATTTGTTGTTTGAAAAAAAGAAAATCACAAAAATGGTCTCTCGTTTTTCCTTTTTAGAGTAGGTTAAAAATAATATTTTTAAGAATTTATTTTTTTATGGTTTTTCATCCGGTGTCCGTAATTGCATTGAAACCCGTATTCTCTTTAAAACCCGATTAATCCGAATTTGCACCGCCTAGGCTCCATTTGGGGGAAGCACTTTCGTATCTAGGCTCAAATATGTCATCAAACTTTGAGAAAAGACTCATTTATGTCATTGTCGTTTGAGAAAAGACTCATCTACTTTTTTTTTCTGATTTTTCATCCGGTGTTCATACCCGCATGAAACCTGATTAATCCGAATTCGCGTTGTCTAGGCCCCAATCGGGGAAAGCACTTTCATACAACAAATTTTCCGAAAGTGAACCGAATGGAATTGTTACTTTCCAAAAATCAAAGAAAGAAGGTCTATTTTCCCACGTAGTTCATCGGTCAAACCAACGATTCTCTTCTCAAAGTAATAGAGAGTCTTTTTCTAGTTAGACTTCTATCAATGAAATGAAAGAACCATCGAGTATTATTTTATTTTCATCAAATGTTTACTGAACTATTATTAGTGAGACTTCAATACTAATATCGATTGGTCCTAAGGTGGAGAACCAAAAAAAATGATTTACCATACATTGCAATATGCTAAGAGTCGAATCTAATCATATATATTCATAACTTTTAAGTGTAAGTTATTCTTTTGTGATGAGAAAAAAGATCTCATATAATCAAGTTAGCAAAATGTTTACTACGTTTCTTGAAAAAATTGTACTTTGTTCTTGAAAAATTGTTCAGCATACTTTTTTAGCACTTCATTTCAAAGATTAGAGAAACAAGTGGGATCTGGAGAAGGTAGTGTTCAGTCTACGTCAAGTAAAAGCATTTCAAAGCAGTTCGAGAGGGGAAAAAAGGAAGTGAAGAAGCGACAAAACGCTAAAGAAAACATGCCAGAGCATTCTTGGCATTGCAATACCAGAACAAAATTTGACAACTAATAACCCTTTAGCATCAGAACTGCAGGAGATAGAATGATCAATTGTGTTTTCTTAATACACAACGTTACGTTGTCAAATAAACGTGAACAAGAACATCGAGTTTCACCTTTCTCCTCTCCCTCCCAACAGAGATATTGCTCAAAAAAACCAGGAGAAAAGAATCTGCACAAGGATATATGATTCCTCAAATATCTGTCAATCTTCAACCATATAAGTGTGATACCATGCATATCACCCTTTCGTCGTTTAAAGAAATCTTACTGGACTATACTGAAAGAAACTAGATTCTGTCATTATTGGTTTCCCGCTGTCTCTTCAAAGCTTGAATTTGATTCACTCCCAACTGTGGAAATCCATCCGCGGCAGTATTAGACACATCATTTGTTTTTTTATTTGGATCTTGACTAAGTCCTCGCTTGTTCTCAAATAACTTTCCAGTTTTCCCAATTGCAAGAATTAATTCAAGCTGTTTGTGTTGCTGGTCCTGTAGATGAGTAAATAACAAATAGGAATCAGGTGAAGACAACTAACACAACTTCTAAGTAAATTATTGATGCTTAGAAATCCATATTAGCTCTATTTTTCATTACAGTACTTTACTGTCAAGATGCCATTTTAAATTTGGCAAGAGTATGCATATGCTAGATTAACACCAAATAAACAACAAAAAAAAGAAGACATAACCAGTGAAATCCCACAAGTAGGGTTTGGGAGGGTAGAGTGTATGTAAAATTATCCCAACCTCTTGGAGGTAGAGAGGTTATTTCTGAAGGGCCCTCAGATCAAGTTTAGCAAATCAAAGTAGTGATGAAAAGGAAAAACAATAGTGAACATGGTGACTAATAGGAAAGCAGTGCATTCAGGAAGGAACAGTAACATCAGCAAAATAGTGTGATCACCGAAACCTAATAAACAATAGAGGATAACAGATAACAAAAGCAAGAAACTACATGAATAAGGCTAATACTACGATAGATACGGTGCTCCAGACTAGCACCAAGCCTAATCCCATTGAAAAGCAAGACAACGTGCCACTACCTACCAACTTTCTAACCTAATATGCGACCTCCATACCCTCCTATCTAAGGTTATGTCCTCAGGAAGCTGAAGTTGTGCCATGTCCGTGCTCAAGATGTCATTTTAAAAAGCTATCAAGAACACAGTTGAACTTATGGTCATTAACACTCCATGCTCATTGCTTTGACCCTCTCCATCATGTTTGGTATCATATTTGAATTAGGGACTCAACTCTCCTTTTCCAATTTCACTCACTTTCCCGACAACAACTACAACAATAAAACAAACTAATAATAACGACTAATATGAAGCGGAAAACAAAGAGAGAAGGAAATAAAAGCAAGATCTATCTGAAAACTTGTTTCATTTCTAATTATACAACTGCAATGAACAGATATCATATTGGTTGGCTATGCTAGAACATATTCCCTTGCACCTTTGATATTCCTAACTAATAGCAACTTTCAATTCATAATATCTTAATAATCTAAATGAAGGGGTGCAGATATGAGAACTTTCTTCAATAGCGCTTGTATTCTTCTTTTCTTGTTTCGAATAAAAGACTTAGATCAAATTATCAGAAAAAGTATGCAGGAACAGAAGGAAGATGGATAACACAAGGAGATAAGAGAAAAAGGATGCAAGTTTAATTAGACTTTGCAAGTCAAACAATGAATAGAAAACCTTCCATTCCAATATTTTCCTACCAGACTCGAAACATATTATTCCATATTTTAAGCAAAACTATGAACAGATGACCTTTTCTGGTTTGGATTGAGATTCTGCGTGCAATGGAAATCCACACCTGCTTAGGTGCGTGTCTCGAAGATCTTTGAGTAACTATACTTCCCTTTTATTTCTCAAGTTTTCTTCTTTATCTTTCCTGTTTATTATGTCAACGACACACCTTCACCATATATCAGTTCAATCAATATCACAGTTACCAACCCAACTTCTCTAGAGTTCTACTTTACTAAGACCCATGGTTGATATAATATTTATTAAGTAATTAAAAGTGTGCTCTCTCTAATAGCTTGAACTTTTAGATAAGATGGTCATAAACTTCAACATGGACTAGAGCAGACAGAGGTCCTGGTTTCAAATCTCAACGCCACCCCAAAGAAAAGGCAAAAAGAAAAATGTTTCACGTGTTTGGCTTAGGAAAAAGAATCAAGCACACGCGTGAGAAGGCGTGTTGACACATAATATTAATTAAGTAATTAAAAGAGTGCTTCCATTTTAAAAAACTATTTCAAAGTGTGCTCTTGCTAACAGTTCCAACTTTTAGATGAGACGATCACAAAATGACCTTGGATTAACTCAATCCTAAAAGCTAGCACATGAGGTGAGGACTTCCCAAGACCAAATAGACCAAATCTACATCCCACAACCAATGTGGGACAACTTAACACCCCCACATGCCCAGGATTGCCAACTAGAGCATGGACAACATAATATGGGGGCACAACATCAAGTAAATCAAGGGTTGAGATGGGTCTGCCTCGATACCATGTAAAGAAATTGGACATTCGACCTAATTCAACCTCAAAAACTAGCTCATAAGGTGAGGATTTTCCTAGACCAAAATCCACATCTCACAACCGATGCGGGACAACTTAACAATCATCATGCACAATACTGTGTTGAACATATCATGAGTTGCATCTAAACGGGTTAACCTTTAGAATCGGCCAAAAATGGAGATGTAAAATGGACCTAAAAGTAAACCCTCACATCTTATGCTAGACACAACTTAAAAAAGAATTGTCTGACGGAAGCATTCTTTTATCATCTTGAAGATGTAAATCCACCACAGAAAATTTTCCTGTAAAAACCAATGCCCCTTGGAAATTGGAATAAGCACATGAATCTTGGAATAGTAGTTAAACAACAGTTTACCTGCATTGCCAGCAGAATCTTTTGTATTTCACCAAGCTCCTTCTCCAGACGCTCGCCTTGCAATGCCAATGCTCGAGTGGCCTCAGAGTTCTTTTGGGCCAACATTGCAGCCTGGATAGAAAGAAAACGGAATCACAAGAAGGAAGGCTAGAGTATAAGATTACACAAAGAATAGTATCTGCAAGAACTGACTCAGAAACGACAAGGCACTCAAGGCTTTAAGCAAAAAGTGAGAGGCAAAACCCACATTTTTCCAAGATGAAGTGTATAATTTACCCAAATACAAAAATACTTGTGAATTTGTTACTTATAAAGTCAACTTGCAATTAAAATTCCGGATTCATTAATTTCAATTAATCGGAAAAAGAATCAATTTGTAGCTCAGAATCAGAAGTGGCAAAAGAAAAGGGAGAGCACTCATATACTAGAAGAAGAAACGGTAGCTAAAAGAGAAAATATAAGAAGAAATAAATCAATCAAAAGTAGCAGAGAAACATAATAGTAGAAGAAGTAATTATGCACGGGCGTAGTACAAGTTCATCTACAAAATCTCTAATTACTTGTAACAAAAATAATAGTTGATGAAAAGGTGTGACATATACTAGAAGAAAAGGAAGACACTGACGACAAGAGAATGCTGAAATGTAAATGGAAAGGAGTCCTAATACTCAAATAGCAAAAAGGCCCTATATTTCCTCCTCTCTTTTTTCCCCTTTTAAAGTTAGATTAAAAAAAAGTGATTGCTTCTTTATAGATGATTTTACGCCTTTGCACTTCATCGTCTAAAGAGAGGATCTCTAAAGCACATCACTTCACCCGTCAAGGTAGGCAAAACATGCCCTTCTGAGGGAGCTTCATCTCTCTCTTAAATGCAAGCTAACCTTGTTTGGGAACGACGTCTGAGTATAGTTTGGGATACCCCTCAACAAGTTGTCTGTACTTGGTTCATATTTCCATAAACTATTCTATGGTTTCAATGGTCAATTAGTGTATGTGTGTGTGTGGGGGGGGGGGGGGGGGCCGGACTTTAAAATGGAAGAGCACCAAGTAAGCTT
>JAJOOO010014363.1:0-32975 GCA_029582685.1 Solanum piurae | reverse complement strand
AAACCTCAGAAAAGCTTCTCTAAGCTTGGGAAGGTAGGAGGAGAAGAATTCTAACATAAGTATGGAAATATCTTGCGGAATCTTGGCCAAATCAACCATCGCGAAGCTCAAAAAACCAAAATCGAAGTCAACAACTCCGTGCAATCGCTTGGCACCAGGTAGGCTAGGTTTTTACAAATTGAGTAGTTATAAATTTGTGCTTACGACATAGTATATGTAAATCAATGATAGGGTTATGTGTAGACCTTCGTACACCGAGTAATTTCCATGAATAATCCCTAGAACTCAAAGTATGTGGGTTTATGCCTTGTGAGGAGATATTGATGAGTGCTTAGAAAACCTAGAATTGCTATCATGGATAGAATTGGGTCAAGAATAAGGACCTGAAATCAAGAGTGGACTAGATTTATGAATGTATGCCACATCTGGTAATTTGAAGTGATGAAATTGAGGAATTATGACGAATTGTGATTAAACCCTAATAAGAAACCCTAATGATATTCTAGGGTTGAGTATGGTAAATTATTATATTTGTAATAGGGATTGAGGAGTAATTTGTAGGTGATGGTTGTTATTTCATGTTGGTGTGATATATGTTTGTAATTGCTTCATTATGATGCATGCATATATGCGAATGTTGCATTACTGATCACCCTAATCGTAAATGAGGATAATTGAATAATTGTATACCATGAATCACCTCTTGTTGTATGATTGTGAGAATATACATTGTGATTGAATGGGCAGGTGTCACGATCCGACACACTAACTGGGATCGGTTGCCACGTTTCGGCATAAATATGGGATCGATTGCCACGTTCCGGCATAAATATGGGATCGGTTGCCACGTTCTGGCATAACCATGGGATCGTCTGCCACGTTCTGGCACACTAACTTGGATCAGTTGCCGCATTTTTACATGCTAACTGTGTTGGGTTTGGGTTTTGTGAGAGCTTTTTTACATGCTAACTGTGTTGGGTTTGGGTTTTGTGAGAGCATTTTTACATGCTAACTGTGTTGGGTTTGGGTTTTGTGAGAGCATTTTTACATGCTAACTGTGTTGGGTTTGGGTTTTGTGAGAGGACCAATGATGTGCTATTAAATATGAGTTGTTCGTTGTTCATAAATGTTGATGATATTGTATATGTTCGATATATATGCATGTGATTTTGATGTTATCTTGACCTATTCAGGTTGTACTTATTGGACACGTGTCATGACGATTTATAGTTGGTTGTTTGTGGGTTGTAATGGTGAGAGTAGAGATAGTGAACGCGACGGAAATTGCTTAGGTGGATTTCACCTTGGCAAAAGAGATTGGGTTAGTGTTAGGAAAGCTTGAATCATTGTTTTATGTGACTATGGTTGGTAATGTGAAGAAGAAGCAAAGGTATGATGGGAACGGTTAGTAAAATTGGCGGTGGTTGTACTTGGGGATGCTTCTATGTGTTTAGAATGATTAAGTTATGATCATGAATCCGGTAAGTAGGATTGATTGAAAAAAAGGGGTTAATACTCAGGGTGCTAGTGTGAATTGGGTGTTCCCAAGAGAGAGAGTAAGGGTGGAGAAGCGAGTGGTTTATTTCATGATCTTACTAGTTGGTTTATTATATTATATGGTGGGTGTCGGGTTGACCGATGATACCTACCAGTATGCATGTTTTGTACTGATACTACTCTTGCTATTACTTTTGACATAGTCTGGATGTAGGATTGGTGACGTTTCATTAGGTTAAAACGAAGAATATCTCCAGCAGCTTCTATTTTTCCTTACGTATGGATGGAGCTGTCTTTTATTTCATTGTCTAGTTTTCCTCTTAGTAGCTCTTGTACCTGTTTAGACTAGATCATGAGAGTTGTTAAATCTTTTCAAGTTTAACTAGAAGTGTGTCTAAGGGCATTATTTCTTAAATCATATTATTGTATGTTTCTTCGTTTTATTAAAATTTCTGCATGTTTTACTATTGGGACTTTGACGGTTCTCCTACTTAGGTGTTAGAGTGGGTGCCCGCACGGCCCGGTGGATTGGGTCGTGACACTTTGAGGAATGACATGTCTGAAAAGCCAACCTAGGAAAAAAAGTAAATAATGTGCAAGAAAGAATATGTCTAGACCAAAAGAAAAATATAAGGCCTATTTAATTTAATTCAAAAAGATTTCCCAAAAGCATTAAAGACAAAACAATCATATTTATTCCTAATCTACATTAAGTATTATCTCAACAATATGTCTACTTTATCACTCTTAAACTATACACAAATTTACTAAGTAGATAAAGATTAACATAATTTAACTATGAATCTAAACTAAAGACAAACAGTTACTGAAATAAAATGATTAGGTAAAAATAGAAATAGTAAGACTATTTTAATAGTCTTAGGAATCAAATGACCCTCTTTTTCATTGTTTTTAGCTAAAGACCATTTTTCCGATTCGTTTTGATCAAATGAGAAGTGTGGATGAAAGAATGATGTGAGTGTCGGTCCTAGCAGCAACATCGAGTCTCATTGAGACTCTTCAGTTTCGGTGATCATGTGAAAAAATAAAAGAAAAGATATGATTGGAAAAGATAGGCATATTCAAGATATATGAAAATAAAACACAAAGCAATGCTATCTTCAAGACTTTGGAAAAGATAGGCAGATTCAAGATATATGAAAATAAAACACAAAGCAATGCTATCTTCAAAACTTTGGAAAAGATAGGCAGATTCAAGATATATGAAAATAAAACACAAAGCAATGCTATCTTCAAGACTTTGAGAGACAGTGGAAAATTTTAAATACTTTCAAGTGACAAAACCAATCGAAATAGACTGTCATTACTCCATCTTACAAATAATTTCAGTTTCAAAATTTTAAGCATCTTAGAATACTTTCTACAACTGAGAAAGAGTATAGCAACCAAAATTGAAAATATGCTTCATATTTCTTCATAGTCAATGATTTCCTATACACAAGTCACACTTAAAACCTTTATTCATGGTTTTTAAGATAACGAAATTGTATACAACAATTTATAGAATACAAAAATGGTGGTTCTAGTATTATATGTAATCCATTTGAGTTCAAATCCGGATTACAAATCCAATAATCAACTAATATTGAGCTAAGGACATAAAGTGTAAAGAAAACAACAATATACTATTCCATGATCATTTTAAGAATTTGCAGGAGGCCTAAAGTGACATGCTTGTCAATATTTTAGAACTTAAAGTAATCTAAAGATATGATTTTGCATTTAGAACTAAAATATTGATCAGAAGAAAGACAAAGAGGGTTCGATATTACCTTTTGAGAGGCAGTAAACTGGGTTTTGATGTTTCACATCGTATAACTCCTTTTCGACAACAAATCAAGATTTAAAGCTTGAATAAGCTGAAAAATATAAATCCATATCCACCTTCATAAATTCTGAAAGATAAATCCGCATTCACGTCATCAAATTTTAAAAAGATAAATCCACAAACACATCAAAAAACAGTAAAAAGACATCTATAAAAGCTAAAAATATAAATCCACATCCACGTCCACAAACTCCAAAAAGATAAATTCACATCCATGTCCATGCAAACAAACCCTAAAAAGATAAATCCATTTCCACAAGTTGCAAAAAGAGAAATTCATCTCCACATTTACAAACTCTAAAAATATAAATCCACATCCACGTCCAGAAAATTTTAGTGTCAAAAGTAAATCCACATCTACTTCCACATCTACAAAATCCATGGTGCAAAAAACAATTCTATTCCACATATTAATACTGCTAAAATGTATATCTATATCCACGTCCTTAAAAATTAACATAATAAAAAGTAAGTCCATTTCTATTTCCACATCTACCAAATTCATGGTGTAAAAATAAATCAACTTCACAAAATGCTTAGCGCTAAAGGAGATATCCACATCCACATTCAAAAAAATAATAAATCCACGTCCACTTCATAAAATCCATAGTGCAAAATTTTGATTCCACGTCAACTTTCACAAATTATAAGGTAAAAAGTTAACTTAAAATCCACATTCGCAAAATTAATAATGTAGAAGTAAATCCATATCCATAAGATCCATAGTGAAGAAGTATAACTCTGCATCCACTATCATATCCACAAAATATTTCGTGTAAAAATATAAATTCATACCAACTTCTGATAAATTTTAAATCAAAGAGACACATACGTGCTCGTTAATCCACGTCCATGCTGACATTTTTAAGTCAACATCCACAAAAAAATTATGAAGAAATATAATCTCATGCCCGGATAAAGTCATGTATATGTTACCACATTTGTATTTGATTTGAAGAAGATTAGATTTATGTCTAAGGTCCCTTAGAATATTCCACAGGCTAAAGACAAGTGTTAGCTGTAAAAAAACATAAACAGTTGAATTTGAAAGAAATTATACTCACACCCCTTTATTGAGAAGATAACTCCATATCCATATCCACATTCAAAATCGAAGATTTGAACGTATCAATATATAGAGCAAGCTAATTAGAGATAATGTCGACATTCGTACATAGAGGTTAGAGGAGATTTCAATAGTGTCCACTTGAAAATTTTCGAAGCAAGATAAACCCACGATCACATCCACGTTACATACTAAGATAATTTTTTAGAGAATTTGAATAAAATGATTATGTATAAACTAATGAGAAAGTTGATGAGATTCAAGTTCATAATCTATGCTCAAGAATCAATGTACACCATTATAATTTGATAGTATACAAAATATATGTCATCATTCTCCTTAAAGGAAGTTAAATGTCCCGTTACATCCACAATGTGCATATCAATTTTAGAAGTCTCATCAAATAAAATTGGGAGTTTAAAAGGTAACTGGTTGACTTGTGCTCTTGGGGAAAACTTGTTCCTAGAGCAGATTCTTGTGTTGGTACGTCCACATTCTTTGATAACCCACTGGATTTTTATTATTTACCAAGGAGTTTCACTAGTAATTAATAAAAAAAGTCATGTGGATATATGAAAGACTTAGATGAATTTACAAGGTGTTTTTAGCCTCTATTAAAAATCAAGTGATTGTGAAGTATCGAATTTGAAATTATGATTTGACTCAATTAAAATCATGAAATGCCAGAAGCTACTTTTATGAAATTGGCTTAGTTTCAAGTACTAAGGATAGTTGATTTTGTACGGAAGAGAACATCATGTTTTAAAGACTAAAACAATTAAGTCGACTTGAGAGAATTTGCCTTAGTTTCCAGTTCCAATGAAGCTTTGTTCTAAACATTTGAAAATAAGATTTTATGATAAAAACTTTATTGAAGTAATTTGAGCAATTTTAAAAACACTTCCCCAATCTTTGATATTAGGACACTTAGATTTGAAAATTTAAAAGAAAAAACTGATCAGACAAACTGAAGAGACTGAATTTTAAAAATAAGAGTTGAATCCTCCTCAGATTGACTACGTATCCATCATGAATCTGGGAAAACGTAGTTCATAAAATATAGTATGAGAACATTTAAAAGTTTAAGAATAAAGAAGCAGGACCCCATATGGGTTTCCTATGTATCAAAAAGAAATCAGGCCGCACATAGTTCATGCATACAAAATAAGGACTTCGATAGTTTTTTAAAAAAGGGATCGAACCTGATGTGGGCTTCCTATGAATCCAAAGGGAAGTCAGGTCAGCCGTAGATCTTTACAAGAATGAGAATATTAATATATAAAGGTTGTAACAAAATGTAGAGGCGAACATGACAAAAAAAGGTTCTAGCTTATGCCTCCATCCTTCTTCAAAAAAGAGATCTAACATAAAAAAACTGAAGCTCCCAGCCAACCGGGGTTGAGATGTAAATCCAAATTTTCAACTCAGATATAGGTTTGCTAACCCACACAATAGGTATTTCAACAATTTCTCCTATTACCACATCATGGTCATCTTCATCTTCCAAGACCGAACTCTTGATACCATCAACAACATCATCATAAACAATTTCAGTAGATAGATCTAAAGTTTTTGTGATGACAAGTTTTGAAAAACTTTGATTAATTGTCGCTATGGGTTTTGGCAAGAAAATCCCTTTTTTCTCATGTGGTTTCTTCACCTCCACCGCAGTTGGTTCATATCCCAAACCATATTTAAACTGATTTTTAGGTAGAGCCACTGGCTCAACCCTTCCATTTAGTGTCTTCACAAACCCAAGTCTGGGTTGGTACCCATCTCTCCACATCTATTTTGCAACCAGGATTGCGACACATGACATTTTTTATTCTTTGATTTGACTCTCTTCACACAGAGTAGTAACATCAACAATTTCTTGTGTATGACATGTCGCTCAATAAAAACTTCATGTTGCCTTAATGAATGGGATATATTGCTCTTGATAAATAGATGTGCCACATTATCAATGTATGCATATGAATTGTTGATCCCAGTCAAATTTGATAGTCGGATGCAAAGTAGATGGCACAACTCCAATCGTATCAATCCACGGTCGCCCCAACATCATGTTGTATGTTGTGGTTACATACAATAATTTAAAATCCATAACAAACTCGATTGTCCCAATCAATACGTTCAACTCTATTTCTCCAATAAGACTCCTTTTAGCCTCATGAAAAGCTTGAATATTTATATCACTTGTAGTTAGCTCCCTGGTATCATATCCTAGCTTTTTCAAAGCTTTCAATGGAAAAATGTTGAGTCAACAGCTTCCATCAATCAACACATTAGATACTAACATGTTGTGACAATTAAGAGTTATATGTAGTGCTTTTCGTTGAGCACATCCTCTAGTAATAGTTCTTCATTTTTAAACCTGATTCGATGATTGTAAACCAAGTGCTAAATCATTCTAGCTAAGGCGTCACTCGTTGTTTCACCTGGAAGTATGATTCACTCAAAATCTACAACATTGTATTTTGGGTACATTTGAAGTGAATCACAAAAAGAGAATTGGAATCTGAGCAATGATCTTCTTCAACTAGTCCAAAACTGAGTAGTCACTTGCCCTTTTGGGAGGCACATGATCTCTTTACTTTCCTTAGTCATGTTAGTTCCTCAATCGTATAGCATCTCTGATGAGTCAAGGATTTAGACTCATTTAGGGTTTATTATGCAAGGATTTAGTGTCTTATATGCCTATTTTATGCTCATAACTGATGTAAAAATGTTTATATGCAACAATGAAGGCTCAAGAGTAAGGCATAGATATTATGAGGCAAAAAGGAGCCAAAAAAATGAAAAAGTAGAAGGAAGGTAAAGCTAGAACTCACCAAATCCACTCAGCGTGTCACCGAGTGGACCTTCCGCTCACCTAAGTTCAAGCAATCCAGACACAACCAACTCGACGAGTAGACAAGAAATTCAGTGACACGCCGAAGTGATCGACTATGACGATCTGGCTCATCGAAAGTTATAGAAAGTTTTGATGAAAGAGCCAAGAAAAAAAGGTGAGAAGAGGAGCAACTCGGCTCATCGCCAAACTGGTCGGCGAGCCCGACTTACTTCGCTGAGTTGACTCTATGCAAAAATTCTGGGATCGTATTAACGCAATTTTTGAAAGAAGAAAAAGAGTTCGCGCATTGTTTACTTTTGGGTTTTTGAGTTTTTACATTATAGAATATATTTTTTACATTTTGAGTCGATATTTAGAGATTTTCAGATTTCTAACTTAAATTGTAGCATTTGGAAATTGTAGATCATTAGAAAATCAAATGGAAACTTCGTTCCTAACGATTTCTTGTTTTTCACTACGCTTGGATAAAACCCCTTTCCTTGTGGGTGTGATTATGTAGTTGAATGCACTTTTTAGCTAATGGTTGTGGTTAGTTACTGAGTTCATTTTTGTTTTGAAGTGAGTTCAATTAATTGCTCATGTTTTGATTGAGGAATTGTGGTTGCAAATGCAATTCTCGCTTAGTTCTATATGGTTGCTTGAGAAAAAGGAAATAGAGTCAAATTATTGATTGATAGTTGTATTGATTGCATCTTTAAAAATCTAGCTTGAGAAAGTGGGTTTTATTGCGTCTATAGAAATCCAGCTTGAAAGAGTGGATTAATTAAGTATTGGGTTGTTTGGCTGTGTTTTGCTCGTTGAGGTTAGAAAGAACTCACTTGACACGCAATAGTTGATTGTGAAATGGCTATTGCACTCAAAACATAGCTACCCACGATTCAACACCTTTGAGTAACTTGTATACACTCATTACGTGAAATTAGCATTCAACTTATCACACTCCTAAGGTTCAATCACTACTTGTTTACCTCCCGTGTTAGTTAACTTAATTTTGTTATCTAAATCCCCCCCATTTGATATTAGTCATTGAAATTTTGTGATTTGTTTTAATGTTACGAAAGTGTCACTTTTACAACTAATCAAAATCTTTACTGTATCACTCTCATTTGGGTCGACCCCAACTCTTAGTTGGGTTTATACTTGTGAGGGACCTCCTACACAGGGGATTGGATGAAGTGTAGTCGAGCGTTATAAAAATGGCGTTGTTGTCGGGGAGTGGTGTTTATAATTCTTTTATTGAAGTTTAGTCATGAACTAATTTTGTTATAGTTGAATTATCTTATTTGTGTTCTTGTTGGCTGCTCTAAAATAGGTGAAGCGATGAGTGTAAAAGGGAGAAGAGCCATCCAACTTGAAAACAATGATAAAATTAGGAATTTGAATGATGTCAATGAGCATTAGTTGGGAAGTGCCGCTGCTATTCAATTTCCTCAATTGTGGGCAATGTGTTGTTTCATGTGACAATGTTGCATTTGTTGCAAATGAAGGGTCTTTTTTGCGGACTCACTCATGAGGACCCTCATGACCACCTACAAAACTTTGTGGATTTGTGTGAACCGTTTTCATTCAAGAACATCACTCAAGAATCAGTCTGACTCCGTTTGTTTCCCTTTTCTCTAATGGTGGAAGCAACGAACTGGTTGACCAATTTACCAAGGGAATCAATTACTTCTTGGAAGGAGCTCACTGATGCGTTTTACGAAAGGCTTTCATTCATTTAAAGATGGTTAGTTAAGGAACAATATTCAGAACTTCAAGCGAGTCTACGATGAACCTATCCATGAGACATGGTTAAGGTTCCAAAAAGTATTGCTCCAATGTCCAACTCACGAGCTCTTAGACAATATTTTCTTACAATATTTTTACCGGAGTCTTGACACAATTAACAAAAGTGTAGTTGATCGACTAATTAGAGGTGGTATAATAAGGCAACTTTAGTCTGTGGCTTTGGTACTGCTCGACCAAATGACCAAAATTAACTGCGCATGGTATACAAAGGTTGATCAAGTGTTTTCTATAAATTGCAGGGAAACCAAAGAGCAGTTGGAAAAAAATCAAGAACGTGATGAAAACATGGCCAAAATGATGACTCAAATGACGTTGTTGACAAAGCATGTCATAGGGGGTGGTTATGAAGCTTTGAATCCAGTACAGGTGAAATTTGACAATAAAGAGGTACACTTAGTGTCAAGACTAGTGGAGGGTTATCGTTCGAGCTCTTTAAGCTCGGGGGGAATCAAGGTTGCAACATAATTAATGAGGATGGATGGAGAGATCGAGATAGAGATTGGTCTAATCAGAAAAGATATTGGAGGAGAGAAGATGATGATGATGCACTTTATGTGCACAATTGTGATAGTCTAAAGTCAAGGGATAGTTCGGGAGCTTTCGGAACAAGGATCTAATGTCTCGTATTCTAAATAAAGTGGAACGATCCGATGAAGTGCTTAAAGATATGAAGGAAGATTTCTCATCCTTGAATAAGATGGTAACCTTTCACTCGGCCTCCATTAAGCAACTTGAATCCAAAATGAGTCAACTTTCAGCCCAATTAAATTCTAAACAACAAGAGAATCTTGCTAATGGTATGGTGGTGAGTTTAAAGATTAATCATGACAAATTGATGGCAATGTTTACATGGAGTGTTAAAGCATTGGGTGGCGACTTGGGAGTTGATGGCAAGGCAAACTCTAGTAAAGAAAGGGACGATGTCATTGATGTAGATGGGTTCAGCAAGAATCAAACAATGAAACACCCAAGGAGTTTGATGAGGTACCCAAGAAAGTTACCACCGGGGAAGCGCAAACATCAAATGAGGGGACTGCTCCTACTTCATTATCTACAAAATTGTTGCCCAAAGTCCACCCACCATTCCCTCAAAGATTGAAAAAAAGGATGAAAATGGTTCCAAAAATTTCTCTCTATTTTCAAAACTATGTATATAAATCTTATTTTAGTGGAAGTGTTGTTGGAAATGTCTGGCTATGCGAAGTTCATGAAAGAATTGGTTACTAATAAGAGGAGTATGGAGTTTGAAACGGTTGAGGTATCTCATAGTTGTAGTGCCATTATGACAAGCAATGTGTTGTCAAGAAAGCTGATCCGAGGGAATTCACTATTCCATGCACTCTTGGGATGTTTTAATTTTCCAAAAGCATTTTGTGATTTGGGGGTAAGTATTAACTTGATTCCATATGCCATATTTAAACAACTTGGGTTAGGTGAGCCTATGTCAACAATGATGCATCTTCTCATGGCCGATCGATGTATCAAACATCCTATTGGCATAAGTTATGATATTTTGGTGAAAGTAGATTGGTTCATATTTCTAGTCGACTATGTTATTCTTGATTTTGAGATTGACGCCGAAGTACCTATTATACTAGGTAGGCCGTTCTTGGCTACCAAAAGAGCTCTTGTGGATATTGAAAATGGTGAGTTCAAGTTTCAGGTAAATTATAAGGAACTTACTTTCTATTTATGCAAGTTGATGAAGCAACCTAGCAACATTTATGTGGTCTCAGCCATTAATGTTATTGACGAAGCAATAGCTAGTGTGAGTGATGTGTCTTGTGTGGGTCCATCCCTAGCTGCTTTCCATTTGAACTATTATGGGAAGAAATTCAAGATTATGGGGAGGTCGTGGCTGCTCTATCGTGTTTGGGTTCTTGTTTTAAAAATCCATTGAAGCTCTATATTAATTTGAATAATCGGGAAAGTCCTCCCGCCAAACCATCCACACAAGAGCCACCAAAACTTGAGTTGAGGGTGCCACCTCACCTTCGGTATATATTTTTGGGAGCACACAACACCCTTCCCGTAATTATCGCCGCAAATTTGCTTGAACGGCAAGCTCAATCACTTGTAAATGTGATGTAACGATAAATTAAGGCCATTTGATGGACGAATACCGATATTATGGGAATTCATCCCGGGATTTGTACCCAAGTGGTGAAGAAAGAAATCATCAAATGGCTTGATATGGGTCTGGTCTACCCTATTGCGTATAGCAAGTGGGTGAGTCCCGTGCAATGTGTTCCGAAGAAATAAGGTGTCACCATGGTCCCAAATGAAAAAAGGGGAACTTGTACAAATGCGATCAGCCATCGTATGGCGGGTATTCATGGACTACCGAAAAATTGAATGCTTGGACCGAGAAGAATCATTTCCCAATGCCTTTTATGGATCAAATGCTTGATAGGTTTGCGGGGCGTGGATGCAATTCTTTCTTATATGGTTATTCTGGGTACAATAATATTTCCATTGAACGGGAGGACCAAGAAAAAACAACCTTTACATGTCCCTATGGGACATTTGCTTTCAAAAGAATGCCTTTCGGATTGTGTAAAGCTCCGACAACTTTACAATGATGCATGCTCTCTATTTTTGCTGATAAAGTTGAAGACTCAATGAAGGCCTTTATCGATGACTTTTCAGTTGTGGGTGACTCATTTGTAACGTGTCTTGAATATGTTGGAAAAGTATTAAAAAGATGTGTCGAAACCAACCTTGTTCTCAATTGGGAGAAATGTCATTTCATGGTCAAAGAAGTTATTGTTTTTGCGCTAAAATTTCAGGAGAAGGAATGCAAGTGGATCAAGCTAAAGATAAAGTTATTGCTAAACTGCCTCCTCCTATTTTAGTGAAAGATGTTCGAATTTTTCTAGTACACAGAGGCTTCTACCGGCGGTTTATAATGGATTTCTCTAAGGTAGCTTATCCTCTTTGTAAGCTACTTGAAAAGGAATTTGCTTTTCACTTTGATGAAGCTTGACTTAAAGCATTCTTGTGCTTAAAAGAAAAGCTTGTGTTGGCTTCAATTGTTATTGCCCCTGATTAGAGAATTCTATAGTTGAGCTAATGTGTGATGCAAGTGGTATGGCTCTGGGAGCTGTTCTTTGTCAACAAAAATGAAAAGTGTTTCACCCGGTTTACTATGCAAGTAAGACTTTGAATGTAGCTCAAAAGAACTACACGAGCAATAATTGTTAGTTGTAGTATAAGGTTTTGAAAAGTTTAGAGCGTATTTATTAGGAACTAAAGTGGCAGTGCACATAGATCATGCTGCAATACGATATTTGATGGCTAAGAAAGATGCAAATCCATGGTTGATTCGGTGGGTGTTGTTGTTGCAAGAGTTTGATTTCGAGGTCAAAGATCAAAAAGGCCGTGAGAACCAAGTGGCGGATCACTTGTCAAGGCTAGAAACCAATGTTGATGTTTCTAGTGAGAAGGATATTGATGCAGCATTTCCCGATGAGTCAGTAATGGTATATCTCATGGAAACCCACCTTGGTATGCTAATTTCGCAAATTATGTTGTGTGTGGAATTCTTCCCAATAGAGTGAGTTTCTACCAACAGAAGAGATTCTTGTTTGATATGAAGAAGTATTTTTTGGATGAACCATAGCTATTTAGGTAATGCGCAGATCACATAATTAGAAGGTGTATACCGGAAGTGGAGGTAAATGCAATTCTCGATGCTTGCCACACGTCACCAGTTGGTGGGCAACGTAGAGGGGTGTGTACGGCTACCAAAGCACTTCAAAGGGGTTATTATTGTCCGGAATTATACCAAGACGCACGCTCAATTGTTAAACAATGTGTTCAATTCCAAAAGCAAGAAGGAATGACGAGAAGGCGTGAATTTGATCTCCATCCTATTCTAGGGGTAGAATTGTTTGATGTATGGGGAATCAACTTCATGGGACCTTTTATGAGTTCATATGATTACAAGTATATCTTAGTGGCGGTTGACTACATTTATAAATGGGTAGAGGTTACAGCTTTACCCAACAACGAAGGGAGAAGTGTTGGGCAATTCCTAAAGTGATACATTTTCACACGTTTCGACACTCCGCGTGCAATTACTAGTTAAGGGGGATATCATTTTTGTAAGCGTATGTTTGCATCTTTGTTGAGAAAATATGGAGTTAAGAATAAATTTGCAACCCCATATCATTCACAAAAAAGTGGGCAGATTAAAGTTTCAAATTGAGAAATTTAGGAAATTCTAGCAAAAACACTCAAGGCAAATCAGACTAACTGGTTTCAAAAGTTAGTTAATGCTCTTTGGGCATACCGTACCACATTCAAGACCCTGAATGTAACGTCACATTACCAATTGGTATTTGAAAAGTATTTTCACCTACCATTTGAGCTTGATCATAAGGCATAGTGGGCATTAAAAGCATTAAATTTGAATTGGGGGAGGCTTCAAAGGATAGGGTCAACCAACTCCATGCGTAGGAAGATTACAGTTGTGAGCTTATGAGCGTTGAGCCCATTACAAAGAGAAAATTAAGAAGTGGCATGATGCCAAAATACTTCAACGAGAGTTTAAAGTTGGCGATCTTGTGTTGCTTTATAACTCCCGTTTGAGACTTTTTCGGGTAAACTCAAGTCGAAATGGTCAGGCCCATTCAAAGATACTTGTGTGTTAACGAATGGGGCAATTGAAGTTTAAAGGAAAGAAGGGTCGGTATTCAAGGTATTCAATGATTGAAGATCTTCTTCGGAGAATGCTTCGACTTGTCAGTAATTGAAGTGGTGTATTTGGAAGATGCTTAAATGAATTTCCATATCATGTCATGATGTTAACTAGGCCGCTTCTTGGGAGGCAACCCATGTTTTGGTTGTTTTTTGAATAACATTTCCTGAATGTGTAGGTTGGAGCACTTATTTTGAAAGAAAGGCAATTGGGCGAGGGATCGACCCACTCGACGAATCGCCAACTGGTTCCCCAGATCGCCCACAAGCATCACACTTCCTAGGGCTAGGTCGAGATTCATTTTAGAATATTTGGTGAGACAACAGTAATTTCGGTGCATCGCCAAGTTAAATCAGCGAGGTCAATTAACCTCACATTTTTGATACAATTATGAGGCCAACTCTTTGTTAATCTGGGCGAACAAAATTCGACTCGGCGGTTCGCCGAACAGTTCGTCCTTACATGTACCTTTCATCGATTAGGCATGAAGTGAAGAACCTCTCCCACTCTATTTGAAAGAGGGAAGCCTAGAAAAATTCAGACTTCCCAGGTGCCATCCACAAGGGGTCAACCACGGCTCGTGGTGTTGGCCACGGACCGTAAGTGGGTCGTGGAATCGGACACTCAGAAATTCTCATGGGTAGGACCACGATTTAGATTGAAATGTTTTCTCATATAGAAAGGATTCTTAGGTTGAAAGGTTTTCCCACTTAATTAAATCAAAGAGTAAGAGATATCCTAATGAACTAGCTTGGTTTGGTTGTCCAAGGGCTTTCCATGAATAATGAAGTCAAGTATGAAATGACTATTTCGTGGGATTTATGCTTATCACCGAGTGGATATGATGATTAGATGGAAGCTCTCACATTAGTAGAGGTCGGGTTTCTAGAAGCAATCTCATCAGATGGAAACTCCCCCATTAGTAGAGGCCATGTTTCTAGTAGTACTCTCCTTATCCCATAACTATGTGCCACTATAGGATGTTGTCTTAGATAGATAGTAGCTAGTGGATCCACAATATCCAGAAGTTCATGATCTTACACTGGCAAGTAGCACACCTTTTTTCGGTGTGAGGTAGACACTGGATTCCATGTTGATAGCTCATATGGTCTTACATGTCGGTTAAGTCTAATACCCCACAAGTAATAGTGAACTAAAGTTACTTCAAGAAGTATCTCATATAAATTCAAAGGTTATAAAGATGAAGTTAGCTTGCATTGACCATGATTTATGACTTATATTTTATAACTCTCTTATATCATGTTTTCGCTTGGTCAATTGCATGTCATGAAATAAAATTTTCCTTTTAGCATGATTTAAATGTTTTATGCATGGCAATCATACTTGGTACATTGTTTTGTACTAATGCATACTCTTGCCTACATTTTTCCCAAATGTAGGGTCAAATATTTAGGGTGCTCAGTTTCGTGGCTAGTAGGTGATGTGATTGACTCCCGATCTTTGGTGAGTCCTCATTCTTTGAGGACGGACTTTATGGGATAGACCCACTTTCATTATATTGTATTAGATGGCTATGATGAGACAAGAATTTAGACTTCGGCTTTTCGTTTATGAAATGGTTTGGACTTGGACTATTGTTTTACTCTTATGTTATGAGAGCTAAGTGGCTTGTATGGAGTTCTTGGGGGTTCTATAAGCCATGGTACATCTAGGGGGTACCCCTGGGTCGTGACACAATCTAATAGACCTCGTAATTCTTGAAGTCTTAGTCTTATTAGTGTATGTGTCCTTTCCTCGAAATTCCATCACAACTTATTGATAATTTCACAATTTGATCTTAGTATCATACATAGGCAACTGACTTGGTGCTCCTAATATCTCAATATGTTCAAAACCTTTTACCATTATAGCAGGAGAGGAAACAACCACAAGCGCATAATTTTCTGCGCTTTCCACATACACTATAAACTAGGTTGGATCATTATTACTTTTATCTACTCCAATCATATCCACTTTGTCACCGACATGATTAAAGAGTTGATTGGCATTTTCATTTGGTGTCGGTTTCTTGATTGTGATTTATTTTATCTCATTTAGATCTTCAACATAGTGGTTTAATGTGTAATAATGTTCATTAGAATGTCGTTAACCCCTCAATGATATGCACATGTTTTACAGGAATCAAAACTTTTTGGAAATGGATCGGAAACTCGACCTTCCACAAGATACAATAAGCATGAAGCTTTGAACCTTTCAAATACAATACTCAGTGGATCCCTTATTGGTGTAAAATTGCTGGAAAGTCTATTTGGACGTGGTACAGATAGTTTGTTTTGATGATAGAATTGTGGTGGTGAGGCTTGATATGTTGGTGGTGCTGGATCTCAATATGTTGGTTGTGTATTGTAGACAAGGTATGAATGTAACACCTCAGATTTGAAAAAAGTCCAAAAAGAGTCAAACAAGCAAGTTATGAACCCAAAATTGACCCTTCACTGAGCCCTAGACGGGCTTTGTAGGTGACTAGGGCCTGTTAAAGTGCTCGTGAACAATTTCTAGAAGAAACCCCACACAGGGGTAACCTAGACGGTGCCCTACGCGGCCCGTGTTGACATGGACGAGCCGTCAAGTGGGTCGTACAAGTCACTTTGTTAGTAGGGTGTCATCGAAGGTCATTGTAAATGGACCACAAACGTCTAATCGGTCCATAAAGCTTCACACGGACCGTGAAGTCGTCCATGAAGGAGACTTGCGAGACATAGAATTTTGGATCAACTTCAAAAGATAATACCTTTCATCATAAAACTAATAAGGTGGAATGTGACCTATAAAATTAAAGATATTTGAGTTCTCTTTCCAACACTACCAATATTGCCTAATTTTGAGCCTAGAATAAAAAGTTATGCCCATTTTAGTGAAGCCTTTTCAGGTAGGGCATCATCATGATCCACTAGACGGGCCATCATGCTCTAGACGGTCCGTGAAACCCCTCGTGCGAGGCACTTTGGGATTTTTAATTCAGGATCATTTCAATCTCTTCCTAATTATTTTAACTAAATACTATGATGTTTTACCCTCTACCCTAGGCCGTATATAATGATTTTTACCCCCAAAATCACCCAATTCAATTCATTCTTATAAAATCCTCAAAGTTGATCAAAGTTCTCCCCAAAACATTTCTCTCTCTAAAGCATGAAGAAGAAGGCTAGGGTTTCAAGTCAAATCTCAAATTTCACCATTGATTTCAAGCATTTGGTATCAAGGTTTGATAGTATTAAGCTATTGAGTCCTTTCTTCAATAGGGTTCCTAAATTCTCAAAATTTGCAAAGTAGAATTGTCAATGAAAGTTAGGGTTTTTACCCAATATCATGGGTTCTTTTTAATTATGATCTAATTGATTGTTTTATTTCTTTTTATGCATGAATTGAAGTAATTGCATGCTTCTAAGTTGAATTCCCATGAAACATTATGAAATCCATGATTTCTAGGCTATGATCATATGAAGGAGATTTTGATCTATGAAAGATTAAATTATGAAGATATACATATTGTTTATGACAAAAGATTTAACTTGCTTTGAGAGTAAAGCATCCATGTGTTTTTGTTGTTGTTGTTGTGAAAGGATTTCTCACTTACACATGAAATCATGATTGTCAAAGGGTTTTATCACATAAAGATTACTTATAGTTTAAAGGTTTTCTCAACTAAACTTTGAATCAAGATTTAGGAGCTATTTTAATGTAAACTTTCTTGTATTGGATATTTTATGAGCTTTCCACAGTTTATAAGGCAAGCAGTGATTACCCATGCCTCTTAATGATAAGACAAGTTAAGATAATCATTATTCTATGGGATTTATGCTTAGTACCAAGATAATATTGAAATTAAGCTCTCTCGTATATTGAAGTCGCATTTCTAGTAGCAATCAATTTATCCCATACATATGTGATTCCATAGGATTATTTTCTTAGATAGACATTAGCTAGTGGATCCATGGAAGCTAGAAGTTCATGGTCTTACCTTGGCAAGTAGGACACCTCCTTTCGGTTTGTGGTAGACACCGAATTTCATGCTATATCTCACATGGTCTGTATATCGGTTAAAGGTAAATATCCCACAAGAATGTACTATGGTTACTTCTAGATGTATCTCACAAATGTTTTTAAGATGTTATCTTGTATTGACCATATTTTATAATCTATTTTTTATAACTCTTTTGTCTCATGATTTACTTTGGTCATTGCATGTCACGAAAAGTCATTTTAGCATGATTTCATATCTTTTATGCATTTCTATCACACTTGGGTACATTATTTGTACTACCGCATACTTTTGCCTACATTTCTTCAATAATGTAGGTTTTGACACTCATATTTTGCATCTCTGTGGCTAGTAATCACATAGGTAGATTTGAAGAATGGTTTGTCCTCATGTTTCGAGTTCTGAACCATTTATTTCTTATTGTCTTCACTTTTATGTATTGTATGTGATGCATAGGTAATGTCCCACTCACTCATGATGTACTAGATGGCTTTGACACTGTGTTAGAATTTCTGCTTCGTTTCTTATTATACATTTTAAGATATAAACTATCTTTTGAACTCTTAAATTTTATTTTCATGTATAATGCATCCTAAGTGGCTTGTGTAGGGCCTCTCAGGGTCCTATACGCCCTTGTCAGGACCCAGAGGTACCCCTTAGATGTAACATGGTGTAGTCGACCCCGAAGGGGTCTTAAACAAGCCCTTAACATAATCATAGCCATAAGTTCATAGGAAAATTGAGCGGAATTAAAACTTTTGTTTAAGATCGAAGTCTTATATAAAATAATAGAATCTATACACTATGTCTCAAACCATCTATACATTGAAGTAAAACTCTTTAATACAATCTTAGGGACATAACCCTTACATAAGTCTAAACTTAAAGAAAGACATAAAGGACATATGGTCAAGCCTTCGAATACATGAGGACTCACCAAGCTTCTTCTTCTTTATCTACTATGGTCCTAGCTACGAGGATGGAATCCAATATCTCCAAACCCTACACTTATAGAAAATGTAGAAAGAAGGGGCTAGCACAAAAAGTACTGAGTATAGAAGCCATTCATAAAAATCCTGAAAACATGCATAAAAGAGACATTTTCTTAGAAACCATGGCATATGCCATTTTTGAACATCATCTTTGAAATAGTTGGAGAATGCAACGCATAGAGCAACTCACATACAATTCATCATAACATAAAAGATATCATCATAATTACAAACATAGTCTCCAACATAAACATAATACATATCCCGATATTAGAAGACATAGTTCATACACATAATCAAATACCAAGATCATCTCATAATAATAGAACTACCACTTAAGCAACACAAAGCCACACTAGTGCAATGCAAAGGTAAGATCCCAAAATCCTACCAAATGCTAAGTATCATATTTAGGCCACCAACAACATACATATCTTTTTTTACCATAGTCATAACCAACGTACATAAATAAGGAGTCATTCATGTTCATAACTTGTGACAAGTGAAGACAAACCTTAACATTCATACATACCTTTCATTCATAATTCTTAAGTTAGCATAACATCATAACATAAGAGAACCTACCCAACAACCCCTTTGTAAGTTTACTTGTGCAATGTATAAGTGAAGTCCCATACCCCCCACTCACACTAAGAAAAGCTTATTAAGAAGTCATACGCATAGTTCATGTTCAGATTCATAACTCATATAAAGCATACATTCAACACATAATCATCATATCATAAAAGAGACATACCATGCCCACTCTCAAAGTCTACTTGTGCAATGCACGAATAAAGTCCCATAGCCCCATTCATTCTAAGTAGAACCGATTGATGAAACATAGAGCATGCTCATGTTCTTATCATAATTCACATTCTTATTATTTAGGAAAATTTAGCCTTAACTGGCATAGACCATGTGAGCTACATGGAATCTGGTGTTCTACCCCCACACCGAAAAGAGGTGTTCTACTTGCCTAAGGTAGAACGTACATAATAGGTTTTAGGTGAATCCACTAAGTATATACCTATATGGGCACATAGTTATGGGATAGGGAGATTACTACTAGAAATCCGAACTTTCTAACGTAAAAGGTTTCCATCTCATGAGATTACTTACATAGGAAGCCGGACTTTCTAGCTTAAAAGCTTCCATCTCATTTTCTTATCCACTCGGTGCAAAGCATAATACCCTTTAAAAGTCATATTAAGTCTTTACTTAAGTTTATGGTCATAAGAGAATGCACTAAGCACTCAAACCAACATATCCTCATATTAGCTCATAGATCTCTTGAGTGAGAATGTCTTTTCACTTTAGAATCATCAACATGTGAGTAAACCTTTCACAACATATTCATAGTGTGTTCATGAGAATAGTATTTCAATCAACACAACAACATAATAATAGTCCTAGACAATTTATACAGAAACATGTGTAAGGTTAAGGGGAGCATGACCTTTCAACAATTACCACCTTTACACAACATTCATAGGATCTTCACTTTATAAGTGATTCATAAGCAATACCTCAGTCACATCATAATCATATCATGCATGTGTGTGTGATTGTCCTTCCAATGACACAATAACACCATTATCATAGTAGACACTTTATCCTCAAAGTATTCATAAGACATGCACATAATATCATAATCATACATACACCTCATATCTTGCATTCAAGTCAACATATCTAGCATTCATCACATGAGACATAGATATAGTCATAGCTGAAGAACAATAGTCATTCTTATGCATAAACTCATATACTCATATTAGAGGTCATATAGATGAAGTCTATTCATAATAGGATCATATACAACTAATCATATATAATGGCTTCCTTCTTAAAGCCTTAACATTCATAACTTATTCATATTAGCTTTTACCCTTAAGCCTTACTCTCAAGAAATGCCTAACATGATTATCATATATACCTAATTCTTAAGGTAACCTAACCACATGCCTCATTCTTGATCAATTATAGTCATATAGTAACATATAAACCCAATCTCAATACTACACAACCATGATCCATCATATAAGTCATAATCAAGTCAATTCATAAACAAACATAATTCAATCTTTAAAAGTAACTTTCAAAGGAATCCATGGAGTTGAGTTGAAACCCTAGGTAATTGTGTTTTATAGAATTGAGATAAAAAGCTTTTGAAGGGGCTCCTTGGGTGATGACTACCCAAGGATGAAAACTCACATACCTTAAGTGTAGAATCCAACCAATTTCATATTGAAAAACTCTCATCTTCAAACCCTAGTGGATCTATTTCTTGGTTCTCTATTTGGAGGTTCCTAGAGAAAAGATATTTGGGAGGGATGAACTCTTTTGGGTGTTTGGGAATAATGGAGTAAAATAGATGTTTAAAGACTTAAAATTATATATATATATATATATATATATAAACCAATTACAAACAACCCCACTTAATAATTATTGAAAACAAAATTACCTAACCCGTTAGGGACCACGCCCACTTTGACGGGTCGTGAGGGGCACCACAACTCGTGATGGTGCCTGTGTTCCCTTGTCCAGTGTGCCTCTCCACTTGCCAAGCCCTCAAGGGCCAAAGTCTTAACCACGAGACCTCCCACAATCCGTGGTCAAGACCATGAGTCGTGGTGGAGGTCGTGGTCTTGCGGCAGTGTCAAGGCACTCCAAGCCTTGCCTCTCAAGAGCCCAAGTACACAACACGATCACTTGTACAGACCGTCTAGGGCACCACGGCTCAGGGTAGTGCCCGTGGTCTTTGAGGCAGTAGCTCCCTCATCACGCTAAGGCTCCCAAATGGTTAAGGGAATCCCATGAGCCTTCCCATGATCTGTGGTCTTCACTACGAGTCGTGAAGTGGCTCGTGAAGGAGAGCCTTCATTGGGCAGCCTTGTGAGCACACTTTCTTGCCAACCACGGGTGGCACCACGACTCGTGGTAGCCACCATGGTTTGTGAAGACCCTCGTGGTGAAGGTAGGCAGTGGCTAAAAGGTGTCTTATGCAACATGGCTCCCATAATGCCAAGGCAAGACCACGAGAGCTCCCACGATCTATGGTCAAGACCACGAGTTGTGATAAAGGTTGTGGTTCCTAGGGCGTGACTAGGCCTCAATTCCATGCCTCACATGCCTAAGGGACCTTCATGAGCCCTTTTATGGACTGTGGTCAAGACCAATAGTCGTGAAAATGGTCATGGTCCTTGGGCAGTGTCTTGCCAAGCTTGGGTCAGCCTTGACCTTTGGCTTAGGCTTGCCCCTTTTGGCTTGGTTCTTAACCTTGCACCCTTAACCAAACCTTAGAAGGTCTTCTAAAATACCGGGTCTAGTATGTACTTTAACGTTTAGCTACTAAACCCCTTAACTCTTAGCATTAACCTTCACGTTTAGGATCTAGTTCAACCTATCATTTTGCGAATCGTTACAGCCCTGTAACATTTAAGGTATACTTTGGGTCATGAAAAACCTTTTATTTAGAACACAAGATTTAGAAAGGTCCTAGAAAGTCTTATAAGCCACTTCTAGTAGAGTCTTGTTCATGAGTTGGAAGCGCACCACATTTATGAATAAGAGACTATAAGATGTTTAGGAAACTCCACAACTTTCATTACTCAAAGTCGTATGATAGAGTGTAACGCCATATGTCCTTTCTCCTAATCCCGATCTGATGTTTTTCAGAATATGGCCCCTCGAAGAGCTTACATTAGGGAAAATCCAAATGAGAATGTGGAACGAGAAGCTCCTTAAGTTTCGGTCGACCCTGTGGCCGAGTAAGTGACTAATGCAAAGTTTGGGGCTTCTTTTCAAGTATTGGTTCAAGCCATGATGGCTCAAGCCAATAGAGAGGTTGTGGTCATCGTGAACCCAAATGTGGGTGCAACGGCATCTATAGTGAGAAACTTCACTAGAATGATTCTCCCGGAGTTTCATCGTTCTAAGGTTGAGAAAGATCCTCAAGGTTCATTGTTGAAGTGTATAAGGTTTTGATGATCAAGGAAGTGACACCGGTGGAAAAGGCGGAATTGGCCTCTTATCAACTCAAGGGTATTTCTCTAGTTGGTTCAACCATGGAAGGAAGAGTGGACGGTTTATCTTGGTTTTTTTGATTAGGAAAAGCTTAAGGTTTCTTTTTTTGATAGGTGTTTCGCCCTTGATATGGGAGGCAAAGGTAATTGATTTCATCAACCGTTGTCAAGGTAACATGAGTGTGAATGAATAAGCTTTGAAGTTCACACAATTGTCAAAATATAGTTTCAGGCTTGCTCGAGATGGTGGTCAAGGAATTTCATACCGCAATGCTTATAAATGATATGGATCTTACTCGTATATTTTTTCATGCTTAAAAAATACAAGGGGAGAAACATAGGGTAAGATCTACATGGACTAAGAAGGCATGGATCAGTGATGGAAAGTTCTTGCATTCAAGGTCCGATGGATATGGTCGTTCAAAATTCCAACCAAGGTTTTTCGTTCAGGGTTCCTCTAATAGTCCTCTTAAGTTCAACAAAGATATGGTGTCTAACCCTAAGCCTCAAGGAGAGAATGGTGGTGTATCATTTTCTTCTTGTGCTAAATTTGGAAGGAAGCATGACGGCAAATGCATAGCCGGCATAGATGATTTCTTCAGTTGTGCTAAGAGTGACCATAAAATAAGGAATTGTCTATCATTTACGGCTAAGGGAAGAAAAGGTAAGCAAGATCCACCTAGTGGTTTAGGTTCAAGTGCTCCAAAGCTAAACCAATTCTATGCACTTTAGACCCGTCATGAGAAAGAGGGTTCTCCCAATGTGGTTACCAGTATGTTGAAAGTCTTTCATCTTGATGTTTATACTTTTCTTGATCCCAGTGCTACTTTGTCATTTTTTATGCCATATGTGGCGATGAGGTTTGATGTTCTTCCCGATGTGTTGTGATATCATTTTAATGTCTCTATTGTTGTTGGTGAATCTGTTGTTTCTAAGAGAGTCTACATATCATGTCCCGTCTCCTTATCTCATATAGTCACTAATGTTGATATTTCAGAGCTTGATATGTTGGATTTCGATGTTATACTTTGTATGGATTGACTTCGTTCATGTTATGCTTCTATTAGTTATAGATCCTGAGTAGTCAAGTTCCAATTTCAAAATGAACCCATTCTAGAGTGGAAAGGGGGAAATTATATGCCTAAGGGTTTACTTGTTTCTTGTCTTAAAGCTAGAAAGATGATTTCTAAGGGTTAAATATATCCTCTTGTTCGAGTTAGAGGTATGGATTTTGAAGCCCCTACTCTTGAGTCGGTCCCAGTTGTTAATGAATTTCCAGAAGTGTTTCCTATGATTTACCAGGTGTTCCTCCCAAAAGAGAAATATATTTTGGTATTGACCTACTCCCAGATACGCAACCTATCTCCATTTCTGCTTGTCATATGGCTCTAACACAACTTATGAAGTTGAAGGACCAATTGAAAGATTAGTTGGATGAGGGTTTCATCCGACTGGGCATCTCTCTGTGGGGTACTCCAGTTTTTTTGTTCGGAAGAAATATGGTTCACTCCGTAAGTGTATTGACTACCATCAATTAAACTAGGTTACTGTTAAGAACATATATCCTCTTCCAAGGATAGATGATTTGTTTTTATCAATTATGAGCAAGTTACTTCTCTTAGATCGACCTTTAGTCGGGTTACCACCTATAGAGGGTGAAAGAAGATGACTTTTCGAAAACGGCTTTTTTAACTAGATATGGTCATTATGAATTTTTGGTAATGTCATTTTGTTTGGCCAATGCTCTGGTTGCATTTATGGATTTTATGAATAGGGTATTTAGACAGTACATCGACATGTTTGCGGTTGTGTTCATTGATGATAAATTGATCTATTCAAGGAGTGAAGACTAGCATACTGATTATTTGAGGATTGTGTTGCAACTCCTAAGTACTAACAACTCTTTGCAAAGTTTAGTAAATGTAAGTTTTTTTTAAGGTATATGGATTTTCGTTGTCAAACTGTTTCTAGTAAAGGTATTGAGGTAGATCCTTAGAAGACGGATGCAATTAAGAGTTGTCCTAGACATTTATCCCCTTCGAATATTAGAAGTTTCTTGGGTTTATCTTGTTACTATAGAAGGTTTGTTGAAGGGCTTTCATCAATTGCCTCTCAATTGATGGCATTGACCTAAAAGAAGGTTAATTTCATATTGTCGAAATCATGCGAGAAGTGTTCCCAAGTATTGAAAGGTAGACTTACTTCTGCTCAGGTCTTGACTTTACCAAAAGGAACCGATGGCCTTGTAGTTTATTGTGATGCCTCAAGAATTGGGTTGGGATGTGTCCTTATGCAAAATGGAAAAGTCATTGCCTATGCTTCAAGGAAACTTAAGGTTCACAAAAAGAACTATCCCACCCATGATTTAGAACTAGCGGCAATTGTGATTGCTTTAATGATTTGGAGGTATTACTTGTATGGTGTACATGTCAGTGTCTTTACCAACCACAAAAGTTTGCAATGTTTGTTTAAACAAAAGGATCTGAATCTTTTCCAAAGAAGATGGCTTCAGTTACTAAAGGATTATGATATGAGTGTTCTCTATCACACCAACAAGGCAAATGTGATGGCGGATGCTCTTAGTCGGTTATCAAAGGGTATTGTTTCTTATGTGGTGGAACATAAGAAGGTATTGGTTTGAGATGTTCATAGATTGGCCTGATCGGGTGTGCGATTGGTTAACTCCACCAAAGGTGGTGTTACCGTTCACAATGGTTGAGAATTATCTTTTGTGGAAGATGTGAAAGCCAAAGGTCTTGACCGGATAGTAATTGAATTAAAAAAAAAGTGGTGCTTAAGATATATGTTGAGTCTTTCTCCCAAAGGGAAGATGAAGTGCATATATATGAAGGTCGTTTGTGTGTTCCCAATGTAGATGATTTGAGGGAGTAAATCTTATCAAAAGCCCATAGTTCTCGATATTCCATTCACTTGGGAGCAACCAAGATATAGTGTGACTTGCAGGAGTTCTATTTGTGGAATGCGATGAAGAAGGATATTGCGGGATTTGTGGCTAGATGTCCTAATTGTCAACAAGTGAAAGTGAATCATCAATAGTTTGGAGGGTTATCCCAAGATACTCTTATTTCTACTTGGAAGTGGGAAGATTTGAATATGGATTTTATAGGTTGTCTACCGCGCACCCAGTGACAACATCATTCAATTAGGGTTGTAGTAGATCGTATGAAATAATCGGCTTATTTAATTCCCGTCAAGTTTTGTTATTGGTTGAGTATTATGATAATTTGTACTTGAGAGAAATTATTAGTTTGCATAAAGTTCTCTTCTCCATTATCTCCAATCGTGGTACCCAATTCACTTCTCGATATTGGAAATCTTTCTAAAAGGGCCTGGGTACTCGTGTGAATCTTATACAGACTTTCATCCTCAAATCGATGGGCAAGCGGACTGTATTATCAATACTTTTGAAGATATGGTTAGAGTTTGTGTGATTGACTTCAAGGATAATTAGGATGATCATTTCCCTTTGATTGAGTTTGCATATAATAATAGTTATCACTCAAGTGTTGGTATGGCTCCATTTGAGGCTCTATATCGTAGGAGGTGTAGATATCCTATAGGTTTGCTTGAAGTGGGGGAAGTTTCTTTGATAGGTCTTGCATGAGGCTATGGAGAAATTTTGGCTAATTATAGAATGATTGAAAACCGGTCAATGTCGACAAAAGTCCTATGCAGATGTTGGAAAAAGAGATCTTGAGTTGGTGTAGATGATTGGGTGTACTTGAAAATTTCACTCATGAAAGGTGTAATGATATTTGAGAAGAAAGGGACTAATATTCCCTGGTATGTGGGCCCGTATCAGATTTTGGGGTGTATTAGTAAAGTTGCTTATGAATTTGATTTGCCTTACTACTTGACATCGGTGCATCCATTTTTCCATGTCTCATTGTTGAAGAAGTGTGTTGGAGATTCAACATCATTAGTTCCCTTAGAAGTTTTGGGAGTGAAGGAGAATCTTTCTTATGAGGAAGTTTCGGTTGAAATTTTGGACCGGCAAGTTAATAGGTTGAGAAACAAAGAAGTTGACTCCATGAAGGTTCTTTGGAGGAATCACTTATTTGAGGGTGATAATTGCGAGGTCGAGGCCAATATAATGTCCCGATATCCTCATCTATTTCCCTTCAGTCCCTCATGGTTTACTCTTTTGAATTTACGTGTCTTAGATATTCCCATGATTTCCTCTTTTATGCATGTTCATGAAAAGCTTGAAAATATTGAGGAAAGCAGTTAACTTGATTGATTTCTTCATGTTTATGTGCATTTGAGTATGAGTTGCATATACACCTTATAGTTTGATGTTTTGAGCATGCCTTAGCTTGAAGTTGATGTTTCCTCCCTGGATATGTTCATTTATGTTGTTACATTCATGTTGGGCTGCTAGTTCTAGTTCCTACTCTCTTTTTAATGTATTGAATCTCATTCGAGGACGAATGTTCTCAAGGGGGACATATTGCAACACCTTGAACTCGAAAAAAGGCTAGAAAGGGTCAAACAGGTAAATCATGAACCCTTCACAGAGCCCTAAATGGGTCGTGTAGTGGACTAGGGTTTGTTAAAGGGCTCGTGAAAAATTTATAGAAGCTACCCAGGGGTCAACTGGACAGTGCCCCAAAAAACTGGTCTTGACTTGGACAGGCTGTCAAGTGGGTTGTACAAGTTCCCTAGTTAGTAGGTTATCACCCAACGTCACTGTAAAAAGACCATGGACGTCTAAATGGTCCATGAAGCATCGCACTGACCGTGAAGGAGACTTGTCAAAATTAGAATTTTGGGTCAACATAAAATGATCATACCTTTCGGCACAAAATGAATTAGGTGGCCCTTTACTTATAAAGTTAATGATATTTGAGACCTCTTTCCAACATCACCATGTTTACATAATTTTGAGCCCCGCGTAAAAGGTTATTCCCATTTTAGAAAAGCCATGTCGGGTAATAAAAAGGATCTTAAGTAATATAGAAATAATATAGAATTAAAAGGGAGAATAACTTACAAAAACTGAAGGCTTTTATTGCATAAGAACAAGAACAACCATAGAGAACATAGATTACAAGAAGGCTTTGAGCATATAGGAATAAGTCTTGATATTTTCTAATAACTTGAAATATAAATGGGAGTCTCATTATATAGGAGAAGGAGTGGGTGCCTTCTCATCTTAGGCATACAACTGGACGACAAGGATGTTGCCGACGATAATGGAGGGACCTACTACTTTTGTCAAAGTATAGGTAGTCGAAATGTCTTTTCCCTAGTGGAAAACATTGGGGTGTGTTCTTTTAACAAAATTGGCTAAGTGGGAAACTCCTTTTGATAATGGAGACGTCTTCTTTTCTTCTTTTGAGATAAAGGGAACATCTTTTTAAAAGGTGTTTTGGCTTATAGCTTCTCAGTGGATGCCAATTTGGAATAGTGAAATGCCTCTTATGAAAAAGTAATTCCGTCTTTGCCTCTACTTTTCCATCGGGGTCTTTTTCCTATTCGTAATCGAGGTCCATGTAAGCCAAAGACAATCCTTTGGGGTTACACATGTCACCGTTATCTTCACTACTGCTTTCGGTGGAAGGTGCATCATCAACCACTTCACGATTTCTATTTCACCATATTTATCTAAATTCTCGAATGCATCCTTCAATTTCTTTCTGAGTGCTGCTTTGGACGAATTCTTTGATGATGGATTTTCCTTGTCTTGAGACTGGACTTTAATTCTTGGTTGTTTGGGAACCCAACCTTTCATTTGAATTTGCTTGAACAAATATTGAATACGTTCAAAATCATTCTTAGAGAAATTCCAAGTAATGATATAAGATATTCTTTTCGGAATATAATATTTGCATAATTTAATATGCTCGGGTAAAGTGGTAATTTCTTCTTTAATTTGAAATTCATCAAATCTTTTTAGAAATTGCTGGGGAAGAATTTCTTTAGTTCCTCCAAATAGATTCCACCATTCGTAAAACCATCTGGGAATGATGGCCTTGGCTATATTCGGACTGTATTTAACAAACCAAGTGTGTCTTGGTCTTAGATAAAGGAAATTCATCCATGCTGACTTGTAGTCATACCAGTTGTAGGTCTGTGGCTTATGTATCATTGACAGTGTGATAGGGGTGTGTAAATGATCTGCAAACCACTCAAATGGATCCAAGATCTTTTTGATAGTAAACATTGAATGTTCAATCTCTATTGATCCAGTGTCAATAAGAATGGCTTCATAGAATTTTCTAGTCTTTAATGGATTGTCTGTATCCACAAAATTGGAATTTGTATAGCAAGGTCTGATTAGATGCTCTATATCAATATTGTTGTATTCTTTGTTAATTGCCATTATAGGCAGTTCCTGTGAAATGACAAAATCAAAAGATTCTTCTTTTGGATTGGATTTGATTGGGATGGTTTTGGTTAACTTAGGATTAACAGCTTGAGCAAAAGACTCAAGTGGCTGGTTTGGATGGAGCTAGAAGATGCTCCTTGGTCAAAGGATTGGGTTGGTCTGAGGTTGATCAACTTTCGCTGAGGTCGACACAGAAGCTTTGGAAGCTTTGGCTGCGAATGACAAGGTAGCCTTGGATAATCGGCTAGGGTTGTGAACTTGTTTTGAAAGGTTAGTTCAGGCCTTTGTGGAGCTTCAGCTTTTACTGGAGTTAATGGAGGATTTGTAAATGGTCTGACCATTTTTGCCCTAGGAAGGTTGTCTCCTTTTGAAGGAGTGGTAGGCTTAAATGGCCTCATTTTTTCACTGCAAAAATTCACGGGTTAGAAAATCTGGTAAAGAATTATCTTCTCCTTTGATAAAATCAATTTTGAAATCAAAGCTAGAAAAGAGTACTTCTCAAGCAACCTTACTTAGCCTTAGACAAGACTTGGGACATCTGCCTCTAGTCAACTTACCTTGTGGAAAACATATCAAGCAACAATACAAGCTATTCATTCTTCACAACATTATTTAAATCATTCATACCTACTTTTTAAGACATGGAGATTCACCTCTTTGCCTAACTTTCAAAGGATAATGGTTATTCCCCTTTTGCCATACTTTATTTTAGATCACAGATACTCGCCTCCACAAACTCATCATATGACATGGGTACTCGTCTCACATCACTTCATAAGGAGCATGGGTACTCGCATCCATGTCCATTCATCATAGGAGGAACGTGAAGACTCGCATCTTGTTCAATGCTAATGAGTATGTGAAATCACTTCATATCCTTCTCATATGGAGGTGAAAGGTAGTCGCCTCTAGACTCATCATTTACATTGTGTTTTGGACTAGATTCATTTTAGGTGAGCAATCCTATCAACCTGGAATCATTCATGTGAGAAAATATTTCACATTGATACAATCATGCTTAAGTAATTCACGTGGGAAGTATCCCTTCCAGAACAATTATATCAATTCCGAACAATTCATATCATTAGATTCCGTCTCAAGCCCTAGAAAATCGTAATTCATCTTATATGCCTCAATCTCAAGATAATCTATAATGTACCATATCAATCCTACATGAATACATCTAAATCCTCAATTTCCCCTTTAATGGCATAAACTCACTTGCTTCAGTTTCATCTTTATAGACATAGGTTAGGAATGAGTACATGTAAATTCATCCTATAAACATGTAATTCTATCAATTCAATCGTAAACAATCATAATCCACTAAATTGGATCAAAACTCATAATATTAGAAGAAACCCTAACTAGAATTGTGAAATTCTTGTTTTAAATTGGGGAAATCTGGGGGATCCATGGATGAAAAGACATTATACCTTAATCACAAAACCCACAAATTCTTGAGGATTGGAGACTTGAGCTTGATCCTAGCTTAAACTCTTTCTTCTTCTTCAAGTTCTATAGAGAGAAACACTACAACATTTTATGCCTACGGCAACCCTAGTAAAGTGTAGCCTAAACTAGCAAAAAGTGTGGCCTTTGATAAAAGGTAACACTTTTGGACATTAAGCAACACTTTTTAGGGAGTGGCCTAAAAAGCGTAACCTTTGACATTAGGCCACGCTTTTGAAATATCGCCATAGAAACTTCACTTAAAAAGCGTGGCCAAAGAGGTATAAAGGGCACGCTTTGTAGTAATTCATTAGCAACACCTTTTGTTTGATTTTACTATACTTAAAAACGTGGACTTTGCTTTGTTATTGGTCACACTTAAAAAATGTTGCATTTTATATCTCATCTAGAACAACACTTATAAAGTGTAACTTTTCTTATGTACAAGATAAAATTTGTAATTAGTAAACGACACATTGGACGTCCCTATAACAACATTTTTGAAGTGTGTCAATGTTTGTCTAGAATTTTTGTAGCCACAATTTTTCATTTTTAAGAAGCTAGTAAATAAATTGTAGTAATATAATTCAAATAAACTTCTAGAAACATGTCTTGTACAACCAATACTTAGAAAGCAATTGCTTATAAATCTCTCCTATTAAAAAATTACAAAAAACCAAATGCATTCAAACAAATATGACAATAGTACAAAAACTCTTCATCGTTCACTACAATATATCGAGTTTACTTCTGGCCACTATTCAAATTGAATTACCGGCATTTTCCTGCTCATTCAAAACAAAATTATAAGTTAGTGAAATAAATCATGTATTTAATATGCTTAATACAAGTCATTTTTAACAATACTTCCATTCCCCTTCCCTATATAGTGGTACTATTATGAAAAACAGGACACTTAGTTGCTATTAAAACATGTACTTTATATGCTAATAAGATGTCACAGTAAGTAACTACAACAATATACATTTTCCAATCAACTGTTGTTACAAAAACTATAAATCCTAGTTCTACATGAATTCCAAGATTCTTTCGGTAAATATGAATAATAAATCTGGGAGAAAAGAAAAAAAACACTTAAATGATAACTAACAAACTACATCTGGGCAACTGCATATCCAGTAAAAGTAGGATATAGATAGAAATTTTAGGAATTTCTGGTTGTGTGTGGATTCGTCACTGACAGGATATGCTTGAATGGTGATAGATATTTGGGGAACACCATATATCATACCTCTGTGGCCCACTATGAATGACAAGAGGAAGGTAATAGAGTTCAAATAACTCATTAAGGTCACATGAAAATAAAAGAAATAGATTAGCCTTTGTTCATGAAGATGAACTTTCAAATAAAGCCAAACCAATCCATAACAATAAAGTAACACGCCAAACACATCAATGCACACATTTATCAATAGCTTGTCACATGCTTATTTAATTCAAATCTAAACTACTAAATCAAAAGCCAGTTGACTAAAACATTTCCCTTAGGCGTAAATGGAGTACTTGAAGACAACTCTTTATATATTTCAACATTTAAAGACAAGAGACATCTAAAAGAAACAAAGAATCACTTGGAAAGCTAATCCATCTTGAATCCAATGCCTTCCCAAGACAACATAGGCTACTGATCTATATTAAAATGCAAAAGTTCATGTCAAATTTCATTCTATCAAAAGTTAAAGAAAAATGAAGCTCACAGAGGTCCCAAGCAGTAAAGAAAAAGACAGATTCATTTTTCACTAGAGAACATACATTTATGCAGATCACAACCTGAAATATATATTACTAACTCATTTAAGGCCTATTATTTCAAATTAAGTCATATTGGGCAATATCTCACCCCAAACAAATGAAAGAGTATCAACATCTTTGAAAAACACAAAATGACAGGTATCAGAAATTCACTTTGAGAATAAGAAAAAAATGTCTAGTATCGAAAGGGATCATTGTCACGACCCAAGCCTAGGGCCTAGACGTGACCGGCAAATGGGGAACCCGAAGAAACCCCAAACAAGCCTCATAGCGTATCATAACACATCCTTGGTCGCGGAAGCAAATAAAATGATCATAAGCGATAAGCATAATCAAGGGGAAAATCGGGACTAAGGGAGCAAGAGAAACAAAAAAAGGAAAGATACATAAATACCATAGATGAGTCAAGCTCAAGCATAATACACAACTTGTCCAACACCACCTCTAAACATGAGTACTTAGCGGGGGCCAAGACAAACTACCGGGCTCACCCTCATAGTCAAAACATAACTAAAAAGAAAAAAGTCTTATACATAGCAAAAGATCATGAGCAACGTCCCCGGAATGGAGGACTCACCAATAACCTTGATAGAAAATCGTATTAGCCACGCGGAGG
>JAJOOO010014362.1:0-42168 GCA_029582685.1 Solanum piurae | reverse complement strand
CCTCTCCACCACCCCAAAAAATAATTTTAAGTTTGTTTTTAAAAAATATTTTCAACTTCAAAATTTCAATTTTTCACCCCTACCCTCGACCGCCCCTCCCCCAAAAAAAAAAATTAAGTTTGTTTTTAAAAAATATTTTCAATTTCAAAAATTATTTTCTACTCTAGTGAAAATAAAAGATATTTCTCAAAAAAAAAAAAATTCATAAATCAAACACTAAAAATCTTTTCCGAAAAATATTTCCTACTCACCAACCAAACATGAGAAAATAAGTCAAAAATCAAAATGTTTTCCAGGAAAACATATTTCTCAAAAATATTTTTCATTCATAAATCAAACACTAAATATCTTTTCCGAAAAATATTTCCTACTCACCAACCAAACATGAGAAAATAAGTCAAAAATCAAAATGTTTTCAAGGAAAACATATTTCTCAAAAATATTTTTCATTCATAAATCAAACACCAAAAATCTTTTCCGAAAAATATTTCCTACTCACCAACCAAACATGAGAAAATAAGTCAAAAATCAATTTGTTTTCCAGGAAAACATTTTCCTTGGTACCAAACACACCCTTAATTTAAGTAATATATATGTGTCTTCATCAAGAATCAACATCCACTTCACAATCCCTCAAAAAAAAAATTGTTTCTATGATGAATACTAGCTCCCATTTCCCAGGTGATCATAGATCATCTGATGAATTTGAATTCTGTCATCGCTTTGGTGGCGGTGGCGGTGGAGGAGAAGGAGGAGTTAACGATGTTCTCTGTTTTTCGAGCAGACGATCATCGGAGGAAGAGGTTGTTATTGGAAGTGGTAGTGATCGTACAGTAGTCCAAGGAGATTACTTCGATGGAGTTTTTAAGTATATACATCAGATGCTTATGGAAGATCAAGAAGATTTGGAAAATAGGCCATGTATGTTTCAAGATTGCATAGCTCTCCAAGCAGCTGAGAAATCGTTTTATGATGCGTTGAATCCACCTCCAATTCATCGCGATTTCGTTGATGATAGTGGTAATCAATTTCAAGACGATTACTGCGATGCTGTGAATCAATTTGTTGAGACAACTTTCAATTCTGATTTAGATGGTGACCAATGTTCCCTTTTTTATAATACTGCTGGTGTTGGTGTTGGTGATGGTATTAGTGTTTTCAATGGCGGTGCATCGAATGCAATCAATTATCATCAAGCCAACGATGTCAATCAAGGTGGGATATCAAGTTCAGATGGAAACAAAAAAAAGCATACTCGAAATGAAAATAGTGAAAGTTCAAAAGGGCGAAAATCGAAGCAGTTAGCGAGTAATGGAACAGAAGAAACAGAGGATGGAAAAACAGAGGAGCACTACGATAAGGCGCTTCTTTGTCCAGGCTTGAATCCTTCCTTCTACGAAAATCGATCAAAATCAGCAACAGCATCAGATAATGCAGCATGGGATAAACAAAAGAGCTCTCATATAAAACAGTCTAAACGTGGAAGGCCTCGTGGGAGCAAAAAAGGCGTTAAGACGAATGAAGTAGTAGATCTTACTAGCCTCCTAACGCGTTGCGCGGAGGCTGCAGCAAGCTACAACAGCAAAACATTCATAGAGGTTCTCAAGAAAATTAGGGAGCATTCATCTCCCTTTGGTGACCCTACTTCAAGGCTGGCCTATTGCTTTGCCAATGCCCTCGAAGCTCGTTTTGCTGGCGGAGATGCAACATTGAACACAAGTAAGAAAATATCATCTGCAGATTTCTTAAAAGCTTATCAGGTCTACATCACTGCTTGTCCATTCAAGAGGATGTCAAACATATTCGCCAACAAGTCTATCGCGAAGCTAACAAGTGAATCATCGAGGATTCATATAATAGATTTTGGTATTCTATATGGATTTCAATGGCCTTGTATAATACATGGGATTTCCCTAAGGCCCGGGGGACCTCCAAAGCTTAAGATCACAGGAATCGATTTCCCTCAGCCAGGTTTTCGACCAGCTGAAAGAGTTGAGGAGACAGGACGACGTTTGAAGGACTATTGCAAGAGATTTGATGTTCCATTTGAGTATAAAGCAATAGCTAAGAAATGGGATGAGATTACACTAGAAGATTTGGATATCGATAGAGATGAAATCGTCGTGGTGAATTGTTTGTACAGGCTAAAGAATGTCCCTGATGAAACAGTAGTAACACACAACAACAAAAATCCAAGAGATGCTGTTCTCAACTTGATCAAGGAAATAAATCCTCATTACTTTGTCCATGGGATCGTTAACGCTATGTACAATGCATCTTTCTTCACTACAAGATTTCGAGAGGCTTTATTCCATTTCTCGTCCCAATTTGACATGTTTGAAGCCACGATGCAACGAGAAGATGAAGGAAGGATGACGTTTGAGCAGGAAGTATTCGGAAGAGATATAATGAACGTTATAGCTAGTGAAGGGGCGGAGAGAGTTGAGAGGCCTGAAAGTTACAAGAAATGGTCAATGAGGAATCAGATAGCGGGGTTTAGACAACTTCCATTGGATCAAGACATCGTCAAGGAGGTAAAAACCAAGGTGAAAATGTTCTATCACGCGGATTTTCTAGTCGATGAAGATAGCAATTGGATGTTACAGGGCTGGAAAGGAAGAATCATGTATGCACTCTCAGTTTGGGAGCCTATTCAGTAATAAAATCTTGCATTCATTTCTTGTAACAACATAAATCAATGGAAATTCAACAAATATATCGTCCTCTTTGACTTTTCAAAATTCAAATAGCAAGAGTGTCACATAAAACGATTAATGCTAACTTACTGTGACCACATGGCCTTAAAACTCTGACATAAGCTCCGTACGACGTAAAATATATTACAAATTAAAACAGATCAAACAGCGGAGAAAGAGAGGGAAAAACTGACTTTAAAACATAAACAATATGACAAACATCAGATCTGAAGCAGAGTATACTAACATGTAAGTCATGTAACAATTGTGTCACATAAACTGAGAAACAACGAATTTTAACAAATACATTTTTAACATATTGTAGCAGTTAATCTGTCTTATTATTTTATTAGTTGTAAGTATATTTGTTTATGGACTTGGTGGACTTTCACATTTAGACCTTCAAAACAATCCCAACTCCAAATAAATCAGTACAGGCTACTCTTTAAGTCTCTTACAAAACATTATGGTGGGATTCATCCACACCTAACAAAGGTCTCGGGTTCGATCCCTAGTAAAAATATCTTGATAAGGAGCGTTTTCCTTAGATTTTACTACAGTTCGAATCTGGATTAATCGAGACCCCAAAACAAAAGTGGAAAACCTTAAAAAGAAAGCAAGGCAAACTTATCATGATCTATGTGATTCACAAATGGGCTGCTTGTTACATTTAATTGCACGATTTGCTATTCAAATGGGCTAGTTTTTTTTTTTATTTGTGTCCTTAGCAATCGAACTTTTATCTGGTGGAGTATAATTTCTTTAAGGCTGCGGGACATAACCTTGTGAGATATACGATGCAACAATATAAACTTATGTTCCGCAAAAAAGTTATTTGTCTTGAGGGACAAATATTAAAGACCGACACAAACTAGAGGAGAAAGTGTAAATGACAAAAGATGAAATAATTGTTAGTGATATGGGCATGAGCTGAAATATGGGCTCATCTTTTATCAGCCCATGAGCAAACCCAAGCCCACTATTCAGGGCCCGTTATTAGATCTTCTCTTACTTTCCGTGTCATTTTATTCTTTTTGAAAAAACTACTTAAATGAGCCATAAAACTCAACATAATAACATGATCCTATCCTAATTTAAAGTAATTTAAGAAATACTCATTCTTTCAAAAAAATAATATTACAGTCCATACCGCACATTCGTTAAGGCTAATATTTGTTGCTTAACTGATACTAAATCAGTATCATATATTGTATTGGTATCATTAAGACTGATACTTTTTGCTTAACTGATCTAAATCGATATCATACACTGTTTGGTATCATTAAGACTGATAATTTCTTAACAAGAAACCTTAATAATATCAATACAATATATATATACAGATTTAGTATCAATTGAACGAAATTATCAGCCTTAGTGATACCAATACAATATATAATATCAATTTAGTGTTAGTTAAGCAAAATTAGTTGATGAGTATATAGTGTAATTATTTAGTGGGTATGAATGTAAAGGAAAATATGTTTGTAATTATTTTGCTTTTATAGGGGTATTCACTTAATTTCCCTTTTCTTTTTTCACCTTATACTACGTTTCTTTGAAATTTGATTTTTTTTTTTATATATTTTGTTTTTCCTAAATAAATGTCATGGTGTCGTTAACACATTGCGATCAACGAAATATATTATTATTTTCCTAAAAATAGTTTTATGAGAATGTCCGACAGCTTTTGTTTTATTTTCATTTTCATGGTGAACTTATAGTTTTGCAATTTTCCTGAAGTATATGTTATTTCATCTTATTGGGATTCTAGCTCATGCAAAAAGAGGTACTTGACGTCTATTAAATATCTTATCTGACCAATATACTTTACGAATGTTTTGGATAATTAATTTTTTTATTATTATTGGGAAAATCTATTCACTCTAATTTCAAAATTATTTAATTGGAAAATTATACTATTTTTTATTTTCTTTATTAGAAATTTTAATCATATAATTGTTGTATAATGCATTTTTTTGAATGGAAACAACGAAAGTCTCAAAGACGACTATCATATACTAGACGTATTGGAAACTTTCAGATGATTATAATTTTTGTTTTTTTATTTTTTTTACCGAGTGTCTAGTATTTATTGAGGTTCAACTAAATTTGAATTCACGCGGGCTTATTTCTAGAAGCGACGCTTCTAACAAAAAAAAATTCATTTTAAAATGTTTAACCTCAAGATCTCTAGTTATAAGATGGAGAAATGTCAAGCATCCAACCAGAATACGCATCGAAAAATTATTGTTTAAATGTGTGCGCAAAAAAAACATGTTCAAATTTTCCTAACCTAGTCCTGTTGGAGAATATTTCACAATGGGATAAATAGATATTGAATAAGTAAATTATAAAGTAGGTCTAGAATTAGGAATTATTTATCATGCGATGCACATGAATGACTTTGGCAGGCTATTAAATTGTCTTTTTCCCTAGACTTATTATTTTGCCAAATCTGTTACCAATAAACCATACACATGCAAGCAAAACAAAAACAATAATAATAGAATAATTCATGCATATATAGAAAATTCATCAAACCTATACTTGGATTTTACTAAAAAAACAAACACATTCAATTTCGTAAATATGGAGAGCACTACTAGTCTTATTGTCCTTTTGGCAACAAAACATAAATAATGGGACCAAATATTTATTTTCTTGCCCTAATTTACCAGTCTCATAAGCAAATAAGTGAAATGAAGATAAACATCATTTATGGTATACCGACATATTACACGTGGCCTCCATATATAAAAATAGATATTTAATTTTACTCGTTCAATTTAGCAAATCAAGAGAGTTTGAGAGCTCGTTGGAATTCATCTGCTAAGTGATTTAACATTATATGCAACATAATCACTTGAAATATTAAACATAATAGGTATTAGTTTGTTAATTATTGAAGCAACAAACTCAATAGTAATAGTCAAATTTAGAAAGATTAGTTTAGGACTATATATACGAATTAATATATGTAAATTTGTTTGAATTTAAATAAATTAAGTGGATCATATTTGGGAAAATTGTATAAAATAGCAAACTATTAATTCAAATAAAATGCTATAGCCATAGTTTATTTTAATTGCAATTCGCAGCAAACATCCCCTTTTTTTGACATCTGATTCGATATACAATTAGCCATTTTCGGTATACAATTAGCCATTTTATACATTTCGGTATAAAATGTATAAAATGCGTTTATGTTTGTATAAAGCGAGAGAAAAGTGTATATACAAATACAAATACATATATTTTCGTCCTATACACTTATAATTATACAAATACATATCTTATTATACAAATTACAATGTATAAATGAATTTATACAAAAGTGAATAATTTGTGTAAAATTGAATGTTTGTAGCAAATTATATAAATCAAAAGCTCCATAACAAACATAAAATTTGCTATGGAACACAATTATGCAAGCTATAACTATAACATACAAATATAATTTTATGTTTGCTATATGTGAAAATTGCTCATCATATTTTTATAGAGTAATTTTATCGCGTCAATTATGCTTTACCAAATTTAGGAGAACCTATAGAAGGTAGACATGAATACATGTTGGTGAATGAACATGTTGCAACATAATGTAACAAATGGGTGATATGTCATTCTCCTAAATATAATCGTATAGTGCGTACCATACATGATAAACCAAACCCTAGTAAATATAAATAAATTAAATGTTACTCCTATATATATAAACCTAGAAATTAACATGCATACATACCTACAATTATTATTATTTTTACAAATTAGTAAGCCATGCACCTTTCACAAAGATATATTTATATGACAGCTATCAATTCTCGTTTTTACATTTATATAAATATAATATTCTAACCTAATGAATTCATGCAAAAAGTTTTTTTTTTTATCTTTTTCGTAGGCACCTGTTAGGTAAGTTATTAATTGAATCGAAATTCTTGATCAAATTATTTGTCTTAATTTTTTTATTTATTAGGAGCTAAACTTTATATTGGACTCGGTTCTATTATCTTTGTAATTTTGTTTCTATTATATATAACTAGTCCAACCCGGACCAAGTTCAGTTAAAGAAAAAGATCGTTGGGCTTTCGATTTTAATATTGAAAACTGAAAATTCCATTGATGTTAAAATGTTTTTAAATATTTAAAATAATAGGTAAGTTATTAAATTAAAATCGAAAGTCAATGAATATAAAAGTTCCAATTCGAGCGAAGTTCAAATGAGTAAGAAAATTTTGATCGAAATCTTCACTATTCTGAATAGATGGGTCAATTATTTAAAGTTTGATCAAAACTTTTATCATCTATTGAATGGGCCAACGACCAAACCATCGAGTTGGGCTGATATTTATTTTACATAACTTTTTATCAGTCTAAAGCGAATAAACATGAATAATATTGTTGTAAGCTTTCATATGACATGAAATAAACTTTTAATTTATATAAGTTAAATCCCCAAAGCATACCTCACTCCTTAGTATAATTGAGAATATGTACATATAGGTTTTTATCAGTCAAGAACATATAAATAAACATAAATAATATTGTTGTAAGCTTTTAATTGACTCAAATCAAACTTTAAATTATATATGTTAATCCCTAAAGCAGACCTCACTCATTTAGTATAATTGAGATTATGTACATATAGGTTGAGAAATAATAAAATTTCTATTCAATATATACTTTGAGATTATTTACAAATAGTTTTAAAATATAAACATTCAGCTAAGTGAATTTTCATTAATTTTACTAATTGTAGTTATTTGATGACAAACTAAAATAATACTACATGATACGATCAAGTCTAAAACAATAACACAACAAACTAATAATTGACTAGTTAAAGATTCTTCAAAAATATTTCAATATTTTTTTTATGTTTGACTCATACAAATATATCTAAATTATTAGTCCTCCTAGAATATAAACTAATTAAAGCTTAAATGCTAAACATATTCTCATGATATCTAAATGGGAAAAAAAAACTTGCAAAGGGTTGACATTTAGGGTTTGTTTGGTAGGAAGAAAACCATGAAAAATTCAAGAATATATTTTCCTTGATACCAATTTTAGTGTTAAATTAATTAAAGTTAATATAACTATTCTAACAATTTTACTATCACATTATAATCAACATTTATATTCATACATAAATAGAAGGATTGAAATTATATATACAACAATAATTAAGATACAAAATATTTTACACTATAAACTTTAATTTATTATCATATTATTAATTAGTACTTATTAAATTTATCTATAATCATTTTATATGCCAAATAATATGACACTAGTCAACTTTATTTCATGTCATGAATATTTTTGAAAAGATATCGTGATTATCAGAATCGTTAATAATCAGATTTTGTTTTGACTGACATGCACGCGGCTTGACTTATTTAGCTTAATACTAACACAATTTTTTTTTAAATAATTAAAAATTAAATAAAATTCATTATATGATATTTATCCCTTTTCAATGTGTTAAACAAAGACACATTTTGATATTTAAAATTTCTTTTAACTTTTAATTTTTAATTTTACCTTTCACTATATCTATATAATAACATGCTTGATCTTTTAGCAATATAAAGTACTATAATAGTGAAAAAATTCGACACACTATATCATCATCATCATCTTTAAACAATGGGCCCTTAAACAATCGCAAAATGATCGATCACCTACAAATTAAATCTAACAAAAACTCCTACAAAGATCATTTGTGTTTTCATTTATAATCTCTTGGTATTTTAAACGTAGCATACACATGATAATTTCATGAGTAGAGTTTGTAAAAAGTATAATATATACACATATCTTATTATCTTTATGGCATAAAAAACTATTTTTTTATAAACCCTCCATTTAATATAAACGTAATCGAAAGCAAAATATAAAGAAAAAACCGATAACAAAAATAACATAATTTTTAAGGAAACTTTCCAGACGTAAACTATAAATAATACTAACATTCACAATGAATTACAAAACCAATTTTTTCATAATTATATAAAAATATTTTCCACATTATATTATATATCACTATATCAGTAAAAATAACACTTTTTTTTCTAGATTCATTCATGTTGAAATTTACCTGACCTGGTAACTTTTTATTCAAAGTATAAAATAGTAAATCTTGACTTCTTTTTTTTTTTAAAAATTGACGTCATAAATACCAAAAGGGTACATGGGAATTCACAAAACTATAGGGGTCAATCGTATCACTGTCCGAAAAAATTGACCAAAATAAATAAAATATTTTTAAAAAATATTAAAAAATAAAAACAAGAATTAATTTATTTTAAATTTGTATGAAAAAAAAAGGAATTTTTTCTGTAAAGTATAGAAGAAGACCTTGCGGTGGGTGTCTGTCTTCAAGTGTCGTGCATGCATTTTGTGTATCCATTTTTATTTCTTCATCTTCTTTGATATGTAGACTCTGCATGCACACATTCAACTTTCTCTCTCTAAAAATCTGAAAAAAATCTGTCTTTTTTTTGTTTTCTCTCTCTAAAATTCTCTGCAAAATTGAATCTTTATCTGCTCTGTTTTTCTATCTTCATCGGAAACCACCGACCACCACCGTTAATTTATTATTTATTTTTTCTACAGTGTGTGTTGGACCCATTTTGATTTAGTTCAAGATTTTGTAAGTTATGTGCTCATGCTAAGGTTGATTTTTCATCTGGGTATTCGTTACATTTGATACTGAAGGTATTTTTTTAAATTTTTTTTTGTTTATTTGATCTGGGTTTATTGTTTTCTTGATGGGTTTTTTAGGGTTTGTGTTGATTTAAAAGATTTGTTGTTAAAGGTTTGATTTTTAGGGGGAAAAATGGGGTCAATGATTTGCATGAATGAGCTATGTCGTGCAACGACGTCGGTTGAGTGGAAGAAAGGATGGGGATTCAAATCCGGTGGATTTGCTAAGCTTTGCTACAACTGCGGGTAATTAATTTATCTTGTACTAAATTAATTGTAGCTTTTTTTGCTATATATCTGTGTTGATTTTCTGATGTAAAGGGTAGTTTGGGGATATGGGGTTTTTGTGGATCTCCCTGAAATAGAGGGGGCAATTTTTTTTTCTTGTTGTAGAGAAATTTCTGTTTGTTGCATTATGGGATTGTTCCTAAATTTTGGGTTTTTAGTCAAATATCACATTTGTGGCATATTGGTTTCTCCTTCAAGAATGAGTGTCCTCCACCTTTTGTTAGTGCATACTGTGATTACATATTACGCGTAATAGTTTGGTCTTCGATGTGTATTTCGTAAAGTATTGAAGTGTTAATTTGGATGAAGGAGATGGAAGGTCAGAATTCAAAGGATCTTTATGCTTTCATTTTCTTATTTTCAAGCTTTTAACAAAAGAAAAATGAGTATTACTTGATGAATTAGTGGTCATTGGAAATAAAGATGAGATCTTTCAGTAGTTTTAGAAGAAAAATGAGTTTAACTTGATGATTTATTGGTCATTGGGATTAAAGATGAGATCTTTCATTAGTTTTGGGCTTATATGTTTCCATGTTATATCTTAAAACACTAAGGCGTTTATAGTTAGATGCAGCGAGTTCCAAGATAATAACTTGCGCAAAATAGTTTATCGTTTGAGGCAGTAATACTTTCTTGCTCTGTTGTTTTTTGTTGGTCTTCCCATGTAAAATGGTCCGTCAGCATCTTTGTCAACGGTTTGATTGTTGATGACTTACTGTGGTTCTTGAAATCGGAAGTATAAGTTGTTATAGTTGTTACCTTACGTTATAGAAAAGAAAATCTTAGTATAAGTTCTTATAGTTGGAAATTCAACTTCTTTCTTAGAGCTCCCTTGTATGACACTGTTGTTGTTCCGGACTCATATTGCTAATGTTAATTTTTTTTCTTTGCTCTTCTTTATACAAGCGTCACAAAGTAAGAGCCTTTTCATCAGTCTTGACTTATAGTTGACTTGTAATTTATATGGTATTTCTGCCTAGCTATTTATTAGTTAATTATGCAATCAGTAAACGAAAGTTTTGTGATTTCTCCTCATTTTTTATCTGTAGATCTGCTTTTGAGAATTTAGTTTTCTGTGAAACATTCCACCCGGATGAATCTGGTTGGAGGGAATGCAGAACTTGTAGAAAGGTAGGTCACTGAATCTCATGTACTAAATTTGCATGGTCAACTGTACTAGACTTGCATGGTCAACTAGTGTTTTTGATTCTATCTTCATTTGGTCTGGCAGCCTATACACTGTGGGTGCATTGCCTCAAAATATTTGTATGAATACTTGGATTACGGAGGTGTTACATGTATAAAATGTGCACGTCATTTGGATGGCCATTCCATCAGGCCAATACAGGTATCCTTATTTATTTATTTTAAAATTGTTTATTCATTTTTGTAGTAATTGCCATGATTTCTTCACTTCCGTTATTATTTTTTATATGTTTTCCCTTGAGCTGAGGGTCTATCGGAAATAACCTCTCTACCAGTCTACCTCCCAAGGTAGGGGTAGGGTTTGCATAAAGTGTATGCAGTTAGTTGTGAAGTGAACCTAAAGCCTCAGTATCGTGTCTTCTGCCTCCCTCCCTCCTATTCTGGATTAATGAGACTAATTTATATGCTTATATAATCTCTCAGCACCATATTCATTTTCATCATTGTACTTGGATAGCTAATGCTTAACAGTAACTTGGTCAAGTATACCATATATTAACGTTGTCTCATAAACTCTGTTAATGTCTATATTGTTATCTGGTTCTTCATTAGATCTCATGAGTAATTTTACGTTGCATATTCTCTGCTAGTGAAGTAGGAAGGTTTGCTGCTTCTGTTTAACCCTATAATGTTGCAGCTTCTATAGTAAACTAAAGGATGGTTGTAGGTCGCTGCATCGGTGTGGGAGAACACTAAAGTAGAACCAAGGATGTGCCGGAGTCACATCCAAAAGTATAAACCTAATTGTAGAGATTCGCAGGTTGTATTATGAGTTCATGAAGTCCAACATGGCTTTAGAATTATGTAGAAAAGCCTTGTTGTTCCAAAATGAAAGCAAAACAATCCTTGTAAGTAGAAAAGGACAGATTAATCCGTTGGATCTTTTTAAGTAAATTTGGTTACCAGCCAACGTTTTGTGCTGATGAATATACTGTTAACATCCTTAAAAAAATCATTTTAACTTTAGAGTAGTAGATCCTTGTTGTCTTAAAGGAGTATTATGTATAGGATGGACTTTATGGAAACAAAGAAATTGGATATGTTTTGAAGGGGCCTTCTCTAGAAAGCCAAATGCTTCCACACTTAATAGTTTTCGCTTAAATTAGAAAATGTAAATGTCTTAGAAGATTTTACAACTTCTTTGTGCTCTCTAAATTTTTTAGTATTATAAGCATCTTAGTGCAATTTATTTTATGAATAAAATAAATACGCTTATGGAGAAGGAGGAACAGTGAATTTCTCTCCAATACTTTTTACTGCAATAACTCAATATGAGGATGTTTGGACACGAAATATGCTGAATTGCTGATAACCTCACTTTTAGGGAGATGAACCTAAAATAGCTTGAAGTCCTTGAGCTTTGTAAAATGGTTATGCCTCATTCACATATTTTGCTCTATTTATTTTACTTTATCGCATTTGATTAGTTTAGGGATTAAAAAAAGCAAAATTATATGAGAACTTTAGAGCATGTAAAAACAATAACTCAAATGAGTAAAATGAAGTAGTTTGTCAAAAATACTCCTTCATCCCAATACGAATACATACTTTGACTTGTATAGATAATAATATAAAATGTTTAAGATTATTATACCATGATTAATAAAGAAGCGTTTATAATAATAATTTGGAAAGTAAAAATTGAGTAGTGGTTACAAAGATGTGAAATAATAAATTATAGTGGTAGTTTTTACCTCCTTTTAATTTAGGTGACACCATTTGGTTGGATAAGCAGTTTAAGATATCATTTGACTTGTATATTTTACAAATTAGTAATGTAAGAACAACTTAACCTAATAGTTGAAAGAAATAAATTAAGAGAGAAAAATTCACATCTCATAAATTTGATAGGTGAAAAGATTTGAATTCTAAGAATTTGTGAAAATTGTATAAAATAATATTTATTAGTGGAATGGTGTGAAATATTTTCGAATGCACCAAAATGGAAGGGATGTAATAAAAATTGGGATAGGATTACTAATTTAAATTATTAAAGGAAGAATACTTTTCATCCATGGAAAGACGTCAAACTTATTGGAATGGATCAAAAAATTAAATTGGTGATTGTTGTTGATTACTTGGTTTTAAGGTTCATTGCATTAAAGAAATAGTATTGAAAATCTAGAATTGTTCATTTACACATTAAAATTTTGGATGAAAAAAGATTTTGTTAAAGGAAATGGTCAAGAAAATTGTAAATAGAAAAAGGTACATGGGTCAAGATATTTGTATAGTTATAAAACATATGTACGTACCCTCCTTTATTTATTTCTGTTTCTCTAATCAATCAATAAATCAACCTCTTTTTATATAAACTTCGTTGTGTTTTATTGACGTTTAGTATCATATCACATATTAACTTGTCAAATTTATTTTTTGCTCTCTCTTGGCAAGCTTACTTTGTAATTGACATAAATTCTCTATTTTTAGTTGTCATGTACTAAAAAAAATTATTTTACTCATGATCGTTCGCTTCTAGTTATAATAATTAGGTTCAGTCTGTGTAGAGATGTGTATGTAGTAAGAGGTAGAGAATCTCAAGTTATTGAATTATTGGAATAATACTTGCAAATCGAGCAAAGCAGATAGTGCGATTATATATTCCACTATAGAGCGATCCAACTACCGTCAAACTTCTCTATAGCAACCATCCTTTGACCTCTATACCAACATTTCACTATAATGGCCAAGATTGTTTTGGAATTGATTTTTCATGTTACATTATATATTTTCTATAACAACCCTTCACTATAGTAACAAAGAGATATCGAGGCAAACAACCCCATTATAGAGAGGTTTGTAGTTGGAAATGAAGCGTTAGTAGTATTAGTAGTTGTTTAATTTAAAGATGTGTGGATATAGTTAAAACAACAGGGTCAAAATTAGCTCTCCATTAATGGGAGAAGAGTGAAGCCAAAGGCAGTTCACTTTCATGCTGATAACCATCAATGGTGAAAATTCGGACGGCCACTGCATAATATTACTTTCAAAACTTCACATAGTAATTCTGCAAATTGAGACAGCTTTTGCACTTAAGAGAAATTGTCCTATGTATCTTGGTTTCTAGGTCTCTTAGAATTAGCCAGTCTTGTGTCAATGCAAGTGCCATTTCCTTGCAACACAGACACAACAGGTTGCTCTCTTTTTTCTTTTTTTTCTGTGCTTTAATATTTGATTATTTGATATTCAGACGTTCACTTGTCATAGTTGATATATGCTCTTTCTGGCAAGCACGTTCACTTGTCATAGTTGATATATGCTCTTTCTGGCAAGCTTACTTGGTATATTTGAATACAGTGTCTTATCTTTACTTGTCATATTTTAAGAAAACTTTCTAAATAATATTTTAAAGATATGGGTAAGTATCTTAAAATGCAGGGTCAAAATAATTTGTCTCCATTATGGGAAAAGAGTAAGGTTAATCGCAGTTTGGTTCCATGCTGGAGTACTAAGTAACCATCCAGAGTGAAAATTGTAACTGCCACCTTAGTATATCACTTTCTACCCTTCACATAGTAATTCGGCAAATTGATGCAGCTTTTTCACTTAGAGCAAACATTCTATGTGTTTTGGTTTTCTGGCGTTATTATAACTATATATCTGGCGTCTATATTGTGCCCATGCAACATTGAAAGACAATCCCACCAGAAAGCCAAAACCTAATCCTTGAAAGAAACAAACAAATTCAAGATATTGACAAATGAATTTTGTCTCTTTCTTTTATTTCACTTATCTAATTGGAGTTCGTTTTACGTGTGCTTTGAATGTGTATGCCCACTTCACGTGGTCTTTTACTAATTGTTGCATTCCCCGAAAGTATTCTCTTTGAAAAATTTAGCTGATGGTCAGTTGATGTAATTTGAGTCTTAAATCATCTTATAAATGCTTTTGCAGATACCTGGTGATGATTTTCCTAATGGCACCTTGGGATCTAAGAATGCACAGCCACTGGGCGTTGAGAATAAAATAGATGAGAATGACTTTGAACGAAGAAGGCTTATGCAGACCAATGAGCCTGGTCAACTCTTTCAAACGCAGAGGAATGACAAGAAACAAGATACAATGCTTCCTATTGGTAATGTTGGCACATGCTTTTCGAATTTGAATCAGCAAAACATTGGAGCTTCTCTCTTTGGCAAACCAGATAATGAGAGACCAAGTCAAGGTGTTAAAGATATGTATGAATCGATCAATCAGCCGTCTCTAAATTTCTGTTTAAGTACTCCAATTGGTACTTCAAGTTCAGGACAGCCTTTTCTTGGTGGAGATGTTGAAGGAAGGGAACAAAGCAAAACTTCTCCCTTCCAACAGGGCCAAAGGGCACGCCATATATTGCCCAAGCCCCCCAAACCTAGCCCCACCTCAGGTTCTGAATCAGTCAAAGGAATGGCTTCACAAGCACGGATTGCAAGGCCACCTGCTGAAGGGCGTGGTGGACGCAGTCAGTTACTGCCTCGATACTGGCCTCGGATTACAGACCAGGAGTTGGAGAAATTAGCTGGAGAGTATCCTTGACAACGTATTATTTTTGGTTGCTGTTAGTTATCTTTGAGTTGTGTATCGCTCCTATTTTGTTAACTTTAACTGAAATTTCAGCTTAAAGTCTACTATTGTACCACTGTTTGAGAAGGTCCTAAGTGCCAGTGATGCTGGACGAATAGGCCGTCTCGTTCTTCCCAAAGCATGTGCTGAAGTAATAGTTACTTCTTCAGATTTTTATCTACTTTGTGAAGTTTAGACAATATGATATCTTGCCTGTTATCTTTATGGCCTCGAATGGTTAGCTTGCGATGCACCTTTTCTGCTTAATCAATGCCAATTCCTATGCAGGCATACTTCCCTCCAATTAACCAATCAGAGGGTCTACCTATAAGGATTCAGGATATTAAGGGTAAAGAGTGGACATTTCAATTCCGATTTTGGCCCAATAACAACAGCCGGATGTATGTTTTGGAGGGTGTTACCCCTTGTATACAGAATATGCAATTGCAAGCTGGTGATACTGGTAAATATCCATGCTTTCATCTTATAAAAAAAGATATTTTTCCATCTCTGGCAGAATGGCTAGTTATCAGACTGTAGATGCTGTCTTTCCTTTAGTTTGGTCATCAATTGATTCTGTATTTGTTAGTGATTATGATTTTCAGATAGAAATACTAATTATGGTCTGTTGTTGTAGTGATATTCAGTCGAATAGATCCTGGAGGAAAGCTTGTTATGGGATTTCGGAAGGCAACAAACAATGTTGACATGCAGGTTATCTACAGAAACATTGTTTGCTATAGTCAGCGCTCTTTTCCTGATTAGTGAAGTGAGTTTATTTCCCTCTTTTTGTATGCAAAACAGGATCCTCAAACGCCTAACCTTCCCAGTGGCAATGGCTCTGGAGAAACTTCATTTTCTGGCATGGCTGATAATTTTCCGGTGAGTGTTTACTCTAGCCTTCTAGGTCTTTTTGCAAAGCAGGTATTGTCACATGCTTGCAGCATTTGAATTTGCTCTTTCCCGTAATGCAAATTCTTTTTGCCATCCAAAACATGAAAAGAATGGAGGCAGGACAAGCGATGATACTATGAACCGGCAAGTGCCGATGTCAGAGAAGAAAAAGGCAAGAAACATTGGGTCCAAAAATAAGAGGCTTCTTATGCATGCTGATGATGCTATGGAACTTAGAATCACTTGGGAAGAAATACAAGAATTGCTACGGCCATCTCCAACTGCCATGCCTAACATTGTTGTGGTTGAGGACTGTGAATTTGAGGAATATGAAGTAAGTGCAACCAAAATACGGAAGCCACAAAAATTGTCTCTTACTTTTAATGCTATATTGTTTGCTTTTCATAGAGTCAATCAATCAAGTTTAATTCTCTTTTTTTTTCTTCCTCAATAGGAAGCACCAGTGTTTGGAAAGAGGACAATATTTACTGCCCGATCTTCTGGGTAAGGGAAAGACTAAATGTACAGAGTGAAACTTATTTGTAGTTCTCTATTATGTCAATGGATCAACTTGTGCATACCAATGTTATCAAAAGCAAAAAGTGCAAAAAAGCTTTAAGATCTATTGGTGCTTTGTTAATAATGTTTTCACCTTTGCCTTAGCTGGTCATATCAAAATTGCACTTACGAGAAATGTTTGGTTGCTATCTGCTGATATTTTGTTTTTGTTGGATTTCAATGCTGATTTCTGTTGTACCGTTGCACAGGGATCAGGAGCAATGGGCTCAATGTGACAGCTGTTCTAAATGGCGTAGATTGCCGCTGCACATTCTCCTTCCTGCAAAGTGGACTTGTTCTGACAATATTTGGGACTCAAGAAGGTCTATATCTGGTTCCATTGACCTCCCACTTCGGATTCACGTTTGAGGCTAGACTTGTTATATCATTTTCATTTTTTAAGATATCACATAGCTAAAAGAAAAAGGAAAATTGGTTTTTACCCATGTAGTGGTCTCTCTCTTGGTAGGTAAACCATAAACATGGGTGTAATTCCGCTCTACCAAATTTAGTGGCTTCTTACTATGATATTGGTAGTCTGTACAAACTGAAGATACGTTTGTGTTAGATGAATGCATCGTGTTTTTCAGATGCATTTGCTTTGTTTCATGTGTGTCTCTGTGTTTTATGGGAATTGGCCTATACAAATTGTGTGTTATTTAATATATTCATATATTAAATAGATACTCTCTGAAGAATGACCGTTTCTTACCCTTTTTCTGCAAACTTTATTACAGATGCTCTTGTGCTGCTCCTGATGAGATTAGTCCGAGGGAACTGGAAGCTCTCCTTAGAGTTGGCAAGGGTATTAGATATCTTTTCTCATTATTTAACAGAAATCTTCCCTCCTATTCTTTTACCTGCTGATTCTTTGTTAATGACACAATCTTTACAAGGATATATATATATATTGACAAGAATGACGTGTGATTTAAATGGGTTTATTGCTGGTAGAATTAAGATTTGAATGTGCTTTTGAGTAACAGCTTCTAAAAGGTTTCGTCGTTAAAAGGTTACTTTTCACAAAGAATAAATAGTTCTATGTACAGGCTTCAAGTTGAACCATCAAATTCTGTGCATTTTATAAATGCAAGTTTAAGGACTCACTTTTCTGTTTACTTGCATTTACAAAATACACCTCTGTTGGGAATAGATGGTTCATCTTGAAGCTTTAAGGTTTATTTTTAAAAAACATTTCAAAAAAGTGATATTAAGGAATTTCTGCTAAACAGACTTTTCTCCTGATTCTAGGAAATCGACTTTTCATTTATATCTTGATGTTCATCTGCAATCTGTTTCACTATTGTTGGTGGGGAAGCTTTTTTTTTTTATCTGTGTTATTTTAATTGCGCAATCCATACCTCACGCCCCCTAACATCCTAAAGAGCTGCCAAATAAAATGTGTTACATTGATGTTCCTTCGGGATTCCAGCAAGTTCGAGAGTTTCTTTGTTGCCACCCGATTTATGAAGGGCTTTATGATGAATGTGTCTAATTAGTTTTAAAAATAGTAGATGCATTATAATTCTTGTATGAAATACTTTATAACTTGAAACATATGAATTATGCTTACCTTTGTTTAGATAATCTAAGTCAACTCACTATTAGTGTCTCCTCATTCCAGATCCTAAGAGGCGAAAACTTGTAGAAAACAATGAAGATCTAGAGTCTTCTGGCCTAGATGCCTTGGCAACAGTTGCTGCTAGCGACATGGGAGATAGCATTGGCGACATGGGAGAGCCTTCAGTTGGAGCCACAACAAAACATCCTCGGCATCGCCCTGGTTGCAGTTGCATTGTGTGCATTCAGCCTCCAAGTGGGAAGGGCAAGCACCATCCCACGTGTAAGTGCAATGTCTGTTTGACTGTGAAACGTCGTTTTAAAACACTCATGTTGCGTAAGAAGAAAAAACAATCAGAACGAGAAGCAGAACTTGCACAGGCAAAAGATCAGGTCCCTCCTAAAGATGAACCAGAAACAGATGGGATGACGAGTGGAATAGAGTTGCTTCAAATGAATCATTCCGAGAACGAACACATGAATCACTCTGACAATGAAAGGAATTCAAACGGGGATCAAGTGGAGGAGTTTGGACCCGGGAAGGGACAGTTGGACCTGAACTGCCATCCGAACCGTGATGATGACATGCTAGCTGAGGCCACTGCTGGAATGAGCATGACCTCCCTTGTTAATGCTACCAACCTTCCCCTGGAGTATCTAATGCAGAACAGGCTCGAGAGCTTGGGCAACTCTTTACTGTCACAAGCTGCCAGTGAGAGCGAAGGGCACCATCCTGACAACGGATTCGTGAAAACTGCAGATGTTGAACCAGGGGGTAAAAGCGCCGAAGCGTAAATTAAGTCCCTACCTTTGGTTTGGTAATTTCTTTTGTGTTTTTTCCAGTTATATGAGCCTTTTGTTAAGATATATAGTGTTGTTCACAACCTCATTGTTGAGGTGTTATACATACTCACAGTTGAAGGAGTCTGTTGTGTCTTAAATTCCTTCACTTTTTGTGGGTTCTCATACATACCTTCTGCTGGAAAATGTACTTTGTTCTTTTACCTAATGTGTACTCTATCAAGGAAAAACTACCAAAGTTTCACATCATTTGGTTCTTTTTAGGTTGCACCATTATTTTATCTTCTGATTTGGCGGATTCAAGATTTGAAGTTTATGGCCTCTAATTATAGGGGTGTGCAAAATTTGGTTTAACCGATAAATCAAACAGAGAAAAACACCATTGGTTTAATGGCTTTGTAATTTTTTTATTGGGTTATTGGTTCGGTTTTCTATTTTATGATTTTGGTTGATCATCCGATAAGATTATATTAAAATTACTATTTTATTCCTAATTATATAACACTGATTTTAACATTATACCAACTTTATTTCCTAAATTCCAGTATTACTTTTGACCATGGCAACTCAAACTGGTCTTTCTATTCCGTTATCTTCTCTCTTCTCGACACTAATTAGTATTACCTTCTCTCTTTTCAATTTTAGATTTGATTGTGACAAAGACATACAAGTTAATGTTATTATCGCGATTTATTGTGCGCGTCTTTGAGAACAAATTCGAACAATATATCTTACACTTGTATTCTTGCTACTATTTCTATTTTATGAATATCTTGTATACATGATTATATGAGCATTGTATTATTGATTATCGATCAAACCATTAAGGATCAAAAATCGCTTAATTGAAAATCAATAATAAATATCTTAGTGGTTTGATAATCAGGTTAACGTGTTCACAAATCAAAAATTGACAAATCGTATATAAAATTGGACCGAATCCGTTGATACACACCTCTTACTCTAAATAGTATTTCTTATCTTTCAATTTATGTGACACATTTTTCTTTTAAGTCTGTGCAAAAATGTTACCTTTTTATAATCATATTTAACTTTTAAATTTCTCATTTATCCTAATAAAACGATTTATAGTCACATTCACTCTCACACAAATGATCATGGATTTATAGACCACAAATTTTTGAAGTCTTCCTTAAATTTTTTGTCAAGTCAAATGGTGTTACATAAATTGGGACGGAGGAAGATTAATGCAATGAATTGCTTTGTCTTCAGTGTACCTTGGTTTCATTAGTCACTCACTCGCTTGCTGGAATGATTGAGACTAGATTGATAGAACACAGGGCATTTGCTCGTTAAGTTTCCAACTTACTTTCTCTCTTTTCTTGCAGTTGGCAATCTCAGTCAACCTAGTTCCGAGCCTTCTCTTCTACTCGATCTGCTTATTAGTGGCTTGAACAGGCGGGGAAAAGACGTTTAAAGCGGAGGGAAAACCTCTCTATACCAAATTCACCAGTCTAAAGTAAAGAAGTGATTGATACTTCTTCTGTCTTAAATAATTTGTCAATATTTCTCTTTTACACGTTCTTTAGAAGGCATTAATTTGGAAGGTTCTTTTCTAATTATTGTTTATTTCTTAAGCTATAAGCTCTCTTCATTAAATATTTACTACAATAAAAGAGACATTTAGTTGTAATACGTCTTGCTATTAGCAGCCGCAAAAACATTCAACAATAATTGAGATAATACCATCGCTAAAGCGTTTAAAGATATTTGTATTAAGTATTGGTTATAAATACTTATATTTACTATTACCGTTAAATACAATTTAAAGGCGTTTATATTATTAGCGTAAAATTCTTTATTTATTTTAGGGTGAAGTGTTTGTAATATTCTAAAACAATTACTAATTTACTATCATAGAAATGAGAAAAAATATTTAGTTGTCTTAAACTTCTAAAATGACAGTTTGAGACAATTACTTTTAAAAATCACAACAGATAAATTTGAGTGAACAACTCACTACATTATTATGAACGAATTGCAATAATAACCATTTTAGGAATCCTATTTGAAAAATACCAGCTGAAATTTACAAGGTCATTAAAGTTTGGCCGCTTCAAAATCAACTTCAGATAACAATTGAAACCCGTCAAGTCGTCAACATTATTGAGTAAGTTACTAATATTTGAAAGATTTAATGACTAAAAAATGCATCTAAACTTTAACTTTTTTGCGAGTTTTATATCTCAACTTTCCATTATTCTCTTTATCAGCCTAAACCATCACTCCTTTTGTATTAAAAAGCACCTCAATGTTGAATTGGCCAAATATTTGTTCTTAATCGACAACAAAGCTTGTGATAGATGAGAGTCACAATACATGTACAAATATTTGAAAGAGCTAATGGTAAAAAAAAACACGCAAGAACTATTACTTTTTCGCAGATTTCATACCTCAACTATCAATTGTTCTCTTTACCTACCAAAATTCTCTCCCTTTTAAAACACACATTGATGGTAAGTACAAATGCGTGTAGGCCAACTACGCATCAATATGTGTATTAATACGAAGAGAGTTATAGATAGGTAAATAGAACAATAGAGAGTTGAGGTATGAAACTCGCCAAAAAAGGTGATACTTTTGTTGTGTTTTTTAACCATTAACTAACTCAGTTTGAAATCTCAAAGGCATCTGGATACATTATCAGTTGAGCTTGAAATTTAGTAATTCACTTGTTTCACTGTCCTTTAGCTTGCAATTTGTATCCACTGATTTAAATCAGTCACAAGGACCTAAAAAGGCAACTATTTCTAGAGTGATTATGAACATGCTCACAGCTTTCTCCAGAGAGACATGATATACAATAACATTCATCTGAAGTATTATGTATAGAAAAAAATATACAGGGAAAGTTTGACATTTACATGATACAAAATAAATATACAAGGCCATACCTCTGCTTAAGAAAACAAAAGGCTCTCATACAAGAGCGAAATTTCTTCAAAATAAATACCTACGATATCATGTTTCTCCACTTGTCCTTCAAGTCGCACTGAACAAAATTGTTTAGACTTCATAAGTAGGAGTAATATACGACCAGTCTATAAATAGTAGTAGTATCAGAAAACACTTACTGCTGTCCTCACTGAAAATATGCCATGATAAGTGTCTAAGATGACCTTCCAGTTTCCAGTACCATACCTACGAAAAAAAGGAAAACAATTTGAGCATTAAACCTTGTGTCGTTATATCTTTGAAGTCAGAGGAAGTAAGAGATGCTCCATACTTCTGTACACCAGCTCTCAAAGTGTCTTCTTCCAACGAACTCCATTTCATGGGCTTTCTCCTCGTGGTGATCTTTTTAAATTCATACTTCTTCAGGGGAGAAACTTTCGTCATCTTTGGTGTAGGTAATGTAACCCTATTCGATTTACTTGGTGATCCTTCAGTTACCTCGTCTAAGAAATCATCCAACTGTATATAAAATTCAGCGTTTGTTTCCATTAGCACGCATAAAATTACAAATTTGTTTCCCTCTATTTGGATATTTTTCTCAAAATACAGTTTGGGTGCCTAGGACAATTTTTTTCAAACAAGAATATGCTTTAATGTTTGTGCTATAATATTCCTCTTGCAAAACCAAATCTAGAGCTAATATCTGATCTAACCTCTCTAATCTCTACTATACAAAGAATCATTTCGTTACTTGGCTTGGCAAAAAGTTTTGCACATTTAGTTACAAAAAATCCTTTAGTCACTAGGCTAGTAAAGCTTTGAGGATAAACAAATACTATCTTGCATTGAAGACTTCAAGTTACTACACATTCAAGAGCATACTAAAGAGCATTGTGCATCAATACATGCCAAGAAGCAGCATTTGGTCGTGTATTTTTAAGCAGGTGGAGGCAAAAATCTTTTTTGATGCATATACCTCAAGTGGATTGGCAGCACTGTTTTGGTTCACTCGGTCTGGCTTGGATGCAGCACTATCATGACAATTATGCTGCGCCTCACATTTCTCCCCACTAGCTTGAACCATTCTGCTACTGGAGGCCATTGGAGGAGGGGCTCTGTCACTGCTATTCTCAGCAGCCTGATGACCCATATTATCCCTTGCCAAAGAAAGAGTCTCAGCAAGACGTAGTGCATCAGGTAGAGGATCCTTTACCATAGCACGCAGCTCCAATGAACTCAATTTAAGTGCTTTCTCTGCTTTCTGTATTTCAGCTGAAGGCGGTAAACCATCCTGACCACCTCCACCAGATGCCTCAAGTTCTGACTCAATAGAATCACTGATTCTGACACCTCCTCTGGTGCGTTTGAAAGCAACATGCTTCTTCCTGCGCAATGCACTTCCTTTGGACACTTCTGCAAGCAGAAAAACAATCATCTAGACATAAAACTCATGAAATTTATACGAGTTCAGCAAGCAAAATGTCAAAAAGTAATCTTTTACCCCTTAACAAGGATAAACTGATATTGGTATTACTAGGAAATGTCAAAAGTACTCCCTTTATATCTAATCAAGGGTGACCATATAAACTACAGAAAAAAAGCACATAATTCAACATTTAACACCAACATACAGAATTTGGTCATCATTCATTGAACTGGAGCAATAAGCAGATAATAGGTACAAAATTATCATCCAAATTTGATCATATCATAGAGTTTAATAACACATTACCTTTGTCACTTTCCCAGCAAGCTCCTTCTTTGTTCACCTCTCCAAAAAATGCCTTCATTGTCTCATCAGACTGGTAAGTTTCCGCCACAACATCAAGAAAAGGAGACCCCATACTCTCTTTAGCCTCTCTAACAAAAAACTTAACCGACTCGACAGCAACTATACCTTTACTCTTCCTTATCACACTGTAAGAACACCTATCATCCCATAAAGCCGCCTCTATTTCATCCCTCCAATTCCATAACTCTTCCGATACAAACCCTACATTCTCCATTTTCTCCATTAAATTGATTCTCCGTTTCCATATCCTCCTTACTGCGTCAAAATACTTACCTTTATCACCTCCCGTCCCTTCACTATTCAAAAACTTCACCGTACACTCCACTGCCACAGCACAATACGCGGCTTTCAGAACCTCTGAAGCTTCAATCCTGTCTTGATGATTTAGTTCCTCAATCAGTTCGAGAAATTCGAGGATTTTCTCATTAACTGAACCGTTAGAAATCTCAGATTCGATTTTTCGGATAAGCAGCGCCTTTTTTAAATTCGGCTTGTCGTTTGAGAGTGGAAGAACGTGAATGAGGCCGTTAAGAATGCCGTCGTCGAGCGGTTGCCGGAGGATGAATTCGAGAATCCAATGAGAAATATCAGTGTCGATATCCATTCGTAAAAGCATGAAATGGAACCCTAAAACCCAAAATCCTTCGTAGAGTTCCTTAAGAAATCAATTTTGTAGGGTCGGGTCAGGCCAGGTGATCCTCGATTTCTTCGCCGGTTGCATAAAAGCTCCGAACAAAATACTCCGGCGATGCTCCGATTATATAAATCCTTCGTTTGAATCAATTTTCAAACAAGGGTTAAGTCCTGACTATGCTGTTTCGTAATTTGTGCCAAAAAATAAAATTACTACTTTACACTTAGTTCCTAAATTAAAAATTATAGTATTAAATATATTTGATTTTCTGTATAGGAACAGTAAAGTAGTAGAAGAATAAAAGAACATTTAGATCTTCTCATTCTTTTTAAAGATTTTTTTTAACACCTTGTTTGGATGGTTGTTATCGTTTATTGTATTATTATTTTAAGTATAATGTTTGTTTTGATTGTTACTTAAATTATATTGTATGATATCATTTATATCTATTGTTAGATAATAATGAAAAGACTCGTTTTATGTAGTATTGATTTGATGTGAATATTTTCTTTTTATTTTGTCTTTATTTATTATTATTAATAATTATATTTCATTATTTACCCTACCTTTTCATAATACAATATGTCAATACAAGTAAGGTATTTCTACTCCGTACCTTACTTTTCTTGTAGATTTATCATTCAAATAATGATGTGTGACAATTGACATGAGAATGATAAAATTAATCCAAATATTGTATTCATTAAAATAATATAGTATGATACAATACAATACGATACATTATGAGAATATTTACAAATTAATTAATAGGGGAAAATATGAAATGTAAATTCATAATCTTTATAAAATTAGATATGGTATGTGTATAATTTCTAAAATTGACATAAACAATCTAACACTCATACTATAAGAAAGTTACATAATGCATTTTATTGTGTTTAGAGTTATTTACCTTAAAAGCTAGAAATCAATTTTAATTAATACTAATAATTTGTATTTTTTAAGGTACACTTGTATTCTAGAAATTTTAAATTTATCAATATTATGGTTGGAATGCATTTACATATTAGAAACAATGAATGTGGTAATATGTTTGGATTCATTTTCTATATATTTTAATTAATGCAAGAGAAATGTCTACATTCAATCACAAATATGAAATAAGTCTTTATTTCCAAGCATTGTTAAATTATAACAATATTTATTCAACTATTATTAATATCCAATAATAATTGTTTGTTAACATGGTTATGGTGAACATTAGACTTCAATGTTCCTTATAAACCTATTAAATCTTCTTCCAATATTTTCTTTCATTTTATTATATATATTAACTTGAATTAAAACAAATTTGAAATTTTACGTATTATTGAGCATATAATAAATTTATTTATGTGACTCGAATCACAATCTTAAGACAAGAGGTCGATGATGGTTATCATCTGAGTGCAACACTCATGTTGAAACCCATCGATTTCTCCAAATATTTCATGTATATACCTTTTTCACAGATACAGACACAGTCACATAACCCGCAGAAAAAAAAACTAATCGAAATTTAGTTAAAAAATCTAATTTTTTTTTTTTGAAATTTGATGTCTTATCATAACTAATAATAAAACTTACAAATAATTTTACGACAAAAGATAGAGAATAATTATCAAAATTAAATGCAATTCATGTCGCAGCCCATCAATTTCCCCAAATATTTCATTAATACATATACCCCTCTCATAGACACAGTCACATGACCCGCAGGCGAAAAGTTAGCAGGAATTCAGTTAAGAAGTCACCAATTTAATTATTAAATTACAAAAAAGTATAAATGTTAGTGGTGCAATTTTCTCCGCTCTCTTTCTAATTCTAATAATAATGCTTGAACTTCTATCGAACACTTAGCGCCTTTGTCACTTTGTCCATTTTCGTGATCCGAAGCTTTACAGGTTCTTCTTCTTCCTCCATTTTTCTCTCCTTTTTACTTGTTCGTATAATCGTATGAAGATTGATAAAATAATCCAATTTTATATATAAAGTATCAGATCTATAATTTTGCATTTCGGTAATCTTCTGAATATATTAACATATTCTTATTTTTTTTAAAAAATTTACTCTACATTTTTCTTAAATTTGTTGTTCGTTTTTGGATCTGTATATATTTATGTTGAATAAATTTCGTTTTTAAATATATTTGAACGTTTTGTTTTCAGCTGAGCTGGTTTTGTATGATTCATGGACGCACGATTGCGATAAGGTAAAAAAAAAACTCGGTTGTCAAATTGCGAGATGATTTTGTATTTAGGTTTATGTGTGGAAATTTATATTGATGTGTAGATTTTGAAGTTGGAATTGGTGAAGGAGCGAAAATGACAGAAAGCCAGAGGTTTCAGCTGGGGACCATTGGAGCACTGTCTTTGTCGGTGGTGTCTTCTGTGTCCATTGTAATTTGCAATAAGGCGCTTATTAGCACATTAGGTTTTACATTTGGTGAGTTTTGATAAAAAAAATTCGTAATGCAAATAATGGATGGTGTTTTGTTGTTTTTCTTTTGTTCGGGTTCATTAGTGTAATGACTAATCTTACAAGTGAATTGCTTACATGCTTCGTGAAATTAGGTACCTGCTTTATAATTGATAGTATGTAATTTACCTTAAAAGATGAATTAGCTGATACATCGAAATAGAAGATTTCATATAGCCAATAACAAATATTTGGATTGAAGGATAGTTGATTGATTCATTGATTGCTTTAACATGGTTCTATGAGATTCACGAAGAGCTTGTGCAGGAAAGTTTTCTAAGATTGTCTCGTTTCTTCTATTGGGATGAATGCACTGACCCCAACTAGCTTGGGATTGAGGCATAAGTCGTTGTTTGGGTGAATGTGATTCAGTAAACGTCAATATTCTCTGTTGAAAAATGGTTCGACAATGTAATTAGTGGGGACCAGAACAAGCTCAAATATTTGGCTTAGTTATTTCTCTGGTTGTGCTCTTCTTTAGTCATTATGCAATTATTTCCTCTATTCCTTTAATGTAAAACAGCACAATTTGACAGTTGGTGAATTTGGCTTATGACATACGAGCAGTAGTAGGAGAGAACACAGAATCAAATGTACCAAAAAAGAAGGAGAGAACACAAAATCATGTGCAAGTGTTTGCATATAGTTAAACAAAAATTAGAACATAATGGAAATGAAAGATACTTCTAGATATTGCGCATTCACATCAAAAATAAATTTGGTTGTCAGTTGACACTTTTTTTTTTATATAAAAAAATTGATAAGGAAACAGGGAGTTGGGAAAAGGATGATCCAATTTGGATCAGGGGATTGTTGATTTGTTGACACTTCTATTTTGGTACCTGCAAAACCTCATAAAAGAAAATTTTCAATTCTTATATCATTCTGCTTTGAGTTTCTAACTTCTTAAATTTTCACTCAGCTACGACTTTGACAAGCTGGCATCTATTAGTTACATTTTGTTCTCTCCATGTGGCAAGATGGATGAGATTTTTTGAGCACAAGCCTTTTGATCCAAAAGCCGTTATGGGTTTTGGAATACTGAATGGGTCCTCTATTGGATTTCTTAATCTAAGCCTGGGGTTTAATTCTGTTGGATTTTATCAGGTTTGTTCTTTTTCCTTTTTGCTGTTAATGACTATCTGGTTTAAATGTTTTTTACCTGGGATCCTGGCTGCCTTAAATAGTGATTTATCTGGATAAGATCTTCTTTTCCCCCTCCTTATTCTTTATTCTCATTCCTTGTCCCCTTTTTTCTGGACCTATATTTCAAGGTATAGCAATGTATCCACTGGGATAGCATTTCCACATAAATTAGTTTTCTGGTGATTACTTGTTTGGAGTAGCTAGGTTTTATAAGATCTAAATTTGAAATTGCAACTTGTTCCACTGTAACCTTAAATTATTCACATCACGATGTGCTACAAAAATCTTATTATGAAATGCTTAATGATCATTATGAAATTAATTATCAACATGCATAGCTAGCTGAATTGTAAGGTTCTTTTCTATTTTCATTTATTGGGGAGGGGCAGCAAACTTTTTCCCTTTTGTGGTTCTTTTTTGCTTTTGTGGTTAGAACCTACTTTACTTAATGTGATGAGATTCTCTTGTTCCCTATTGGTCTCAAACATTCATCACAAACTCAATTCTAAGTGGTCTCTACAAAGCAAGCCTTTTAGCTTCTGACTAATTTTAGAATCTTAAATGCAATTTTTTTTTCCTGATTTTCTTCATTGTTTTGCATTTTAGATGACAAAATTAGCAATCATCCCCTGTACAGTTCTTTTGGAGACTCTTTTCTACAGGAAAAAATTCAGGTAAAAGTACTCAACCTTGACTTTCTCAAAACGACTTTTTTTTTTGTGATGACTGTGGTGTCCAGGCCAGCTTTTGCGCACCTCGACTAATTCCACAGGATACCAGCAAAACGATGACTTTATTATTTCCACAAAAAGTTCTTAAAAAATCAGTTATGTTACACTAGGTAGATAGAGGATCACACTACATCTACTTAACATCTATTTTTGAGAATTTTTCTCTTCCAAGCATTTCAAACATAGGAATTTGTTCTCATTTTATTAAGCTTGGAACATAACATTGGAGAAGCTTTTCGTCAACATGTGGTTTGCTTGAACCGTCAAACCAGAAGTAATTTCTTGGAACAATTAAGAGTCTGAATCCTATATCTTGTCCTTATCTAGAAAGTTGAATTCAGAGGTATAACATTATTCCCATAAACAATCGTTTCTATACTAGATTTAGGGCCAACCATCATCCATAGTTAAAGGTTGAGCCAGTGAAATGATTTCACTGGCTGCTAATACAGTTAAATGAGATAGTGGAAGACCAAGTTTTTTGACAAGTTGTGCTTTTGATATATTCCTGTAAAATGTTACTGATCATTAAGATTCTTGGAGCCAAGCCATCTCTTCTTATTTTGGGTCTTTGATAATTTAAAGACCCATTCCACATTGTCTATTTTTGTTAATTTTCTTTTTTTGGTTTTATCACTCTTAGATAGTTTGTCCTATTTTTATGCAATGTTCAGAAACATCCTTGTTAACATGAGTGGAACTCTTTTTCAAGGAAAGTCTTTCTTGTTTAATGCAACTGTTGACTACTTATTTAAGGCTGAGCTAGACGCAATTTTAAGGTTGCAAGTGACTGGTGGATTATCAGATAAATGTAATAGTAATGGAGCAGTAAGTGAGGGAACTATCTGAAAGGTTGGGTGCATATGAAGAGAAATTTTTACTCAAGTGAAGTATCTTTGTGCACGAAAAGAGCTTCTTTGGCTCCACAATTTTGACCCAAGTAACCTCTATGTATCTCTTGGTCTGGAGTGATGCTATTGCCCTATAAATTGATACTTTTATCTAAATAACATTCTGCATTCATTTACTCTTTTGCTTAAGCATTTATGAAATTACCCTTTTTGTTGTACATTTTTAGTAACGATTTGATTCCTGTCTCAACTATGATTTGCAGTAGGAATATCCAGCTTGCACTTACCGTTCTTCTCTTTGGGGTTGGAATTGCAACAGTAACTGATTTGCAGCTCAATTTACTGGGTTCTGTTTTATCTATGTTTGCAATTGTCACCACTTGTATCGCGCAGATTGTATCCTTTGCTGAATGGTCAATCAATCATTTTCAGTTCTTTACCTTACTGGCTCTGCTTACTTCATAAATCCCCAGTTTAGCAACCTTATTTTTGGCAAATAAGACTTTAAATTTTTATGGAAGTTGTTTTGTATGTGATAGAAAATGATGTTGGACCTATAGTTCACAGCTATTACATCATATCTTCTCTTGCTTGGATATCTTAACCCATCTTCTTAGATGACGAATACCATCCAGAAGAAGTTCAAGGTTTCTTCAACCCAGCTCCTGTATCAATCTTGTCCTTATCAATCAATTACTTTGTTTATAGTAGGACCATTTTTAGATTGGCTTTTGACAAATCAGAATGTATTTGCTTTCAACTACACTCAAAATGTGGTGGTAAGTTAGAAAATAATTTTCAATTTTAAGCTAGATATTGGCATTTAGCACTATTTGTTAACTTCAACGTGTTGATGGCAGGCCTTTATTGTTCTATCCTGCCTTATATCCGTCTCTGTGAACTTCAGTACTTTTTTGGTAATTGGCAAGACTTCTCCAGTCACCTATCAGGTCCTTGGGCATCTAAAAACATGTCTTGTTTTGGCCTTTGGGTATGTTCTACTTCGTGATCCCTTCAGCTGGCGAAACATTCTGGGTATCGTCATTGCTATGCTTGGGATGATACTCTATTCATATTGTTGTTCCATTGAGAGCCAGCAGAAGTCTATAGAGGCTGCATCCCTTCTGTCTCAGGTATTACACCTTTGTTTTTTGGTGTTCCACATTGTGCTAGACAAAAAAGGTATTTCATATTATCATACACCAACTTGTGCAATATCTTGATTTGCAAGATGATTGTTAACGATGTCCAATATGCCCAATACTACCTCCCTTCATTCCACCTCATTACACTAGTACTAGATTTGCAATATTTCTTCTGAAATAGTTTAGTTAGTGGCATAAGTCGTTAGAGGGGCAGATTTAGAAGAAAGTTGGTGCTCCCTTTACTGCCTCATTGTGTGTCACCTCATTACATTGCACTTCTAGACGGAAAGAAAACGAAACTTGCAAAATGGTTTAATTAGTTAGTGGCATGGATCATGGGAGAGGCAGATCTGGAAGAAAAGTAAACTCTAAAACCTTATGCTCCCTTCATTTTAAACCACTACTCTTCTAGTGCTTATACGGAATGGTCACAGTTCCAGAAGCTGGTGGGGACTTGTGTTTTATTATCATCTTTCCTTTATGCATTTAGAACATAGATTTACTAATTCTCTCTGTTGTTTCTTTGGTTGAAGGTAAACGAAAGTGAAACCGATCCTCTAATAAATGTTGAAAAAGGCTCTGGCAATTTACCAGATAGTGTTGTTGCTCAGGCCCCTAGCTGGAATTCTAGCAAGGATCAGCACGTATAAAGCTTCTAACGGTTGGCTATTGGCTAGCCGTTTGATCAGAGTATAGGTAGACGTTTTCAGCAATGAAGATGTGTCTGCAAAGTTTTCCATACGTCACACAATGTGTTACAACTTACAACATTTGAAAAGAATATAGTTTTCTATTTTGCATTGCAGTTGGTAGATTTGAAGTATAAGGATAGCTGTCGCAACTTAGCATTTTTGTACGAGTTAGACACACTTATATACTATACTAATTTACCTAGTTGAGTATTATGTTCCTCAGCAGCTCTCAGATTATTTCTTTCTTGGATTAGTTTATGTTCATATGAAGCAAATGAAGATGTTGAATTCGAATTGATTAGATTTCTTTGTTCATTTTGCTCAAGTCTTTAATTATTTTAGTTCTTGTCTCTTCCCATAAATGAGACTTTTACATAGTAACTTTCAATATTTAATTGAGAAGATGTAAATTTTCTCTTTACCTTTTCCCCTATTTAAGGTGATTACATAAAATTGCCAAAATAAAATTGAATAAGGTAAGTTGAAGGAGGGAGCAGGGGAGATGAGAAAGGCTAAGACAGACAGAATTGTCTACATTTCTACTACTGGTAACAAATTACTTTCTCTCGTGATACAATTAAAATTTCAATAGTTATTTAAATATTCTTTTATATAAAATTTCTTTATATGCTTTTAAAATATTTTAAAATTATTGTGATTTATAGTACGATTTATGTAATTTATTTATATATATTTTATTTTTAAAAGCTGAAGGTTTCTAAGTTAAAATTTAGAAATTAAATCTCAAAATTTTAAATGGGTCGCTTGAGATAGAGGGAGTAATAATTAGTATTAAAGTACCAACAATCCAATAATAGTCTTCTATTTCTCACTCGATATTTGATATTCAAGTTTCTTTTTTGTGTTTTTACCTCTTCTAGGAGCTCCCTTTTGCTTCTTTAGTGATTCAAATTCATAACTTAAAGTCGAGGCGAAAGGTGTTTACCACATAGATAATCCCTTTTGATTTTATTTAAGCATTTGTTTAACGTGTGCCCTACTAAAAAACTACCCAACGACAACAAAATAAAAACATTTCTACCAACATGGGTTGTGGTGCACTGGTGGGAGTCTCGGGTTCGAGCCCTGGGTATGGAGAAAATTATGTTGGGAGCGCCACCCCCGAATGGGACCTGCAGAGCGCGATCCAAATTTAATCGGAACTCCAATGTGGGCTCCGAACACCGGGTGGAAAACCAAAAAAAAAAACATTCCTTTCATTTTAATTTAATTCACATGACATTATTTATTGAAACATAAATTTTCAGAAAAAAAAGAATATTTTTCAAATTGTATAATGAGAATATTAAAATTATATTATTTTTAAAAAAAAATTACGACGGACTGAAAGAGTAATTTTACATCCAGCGCCGGCGAAGTAAAGCAGTCGGATGACTTTCTCCGCCACCTCTTCTCCTTCAGCAATCTCCGGCTTTTGAGCCGACCCGTTTTTTATCTCTATTTTCCCCTACACCCGCTTTTTCTCATACACAACAATGGAGAAAAACGGGAGCTCGAAGATGAATATCGCGATAATCCATCCCGATCTCGGAATCGGTAAATTATTATCTACACATATTTATATTTCTTTCATAGATCTGTTTATCATTGCAATTTGTTGAATCCTTGATCAAATGAGTTATTTGTAGAAGATCACAAATTTTTAAAAAATGGGTATAATAATTTTTTGCGTCAGTGAGGAGATCTATGGGTTAATGGAAGCATATTTTATCATGTTTAGGTGGAGCTGAAAGGCTAATTGTTGATGCTGCTATGGAACTTGCTTCTTTAGGGCACAAAGTTCACATTTTTACTTCACATCATGATAAAAATCGATGTTTTGAGGAGACTCTGTCTGGTTAGAAATCTTACTTTCTACACTCTAGTCATATGCTAAACAAACATTCATTGTGCCCTTACTAATGTGAATACCACTTTACAGGTGTGTTTGATATTACAGTTTATGGTGCTTTTCTTCCTCGACATATCTTTTATCGGCTTCATGCAGTATGTGCATACTTGCGGTGCATGTTTGTTGCTCTCTGCTTGTTGTTTATGTGGCCTTCATTTGATATAATTCTAGCAGATCAAGTCTCTGTTGTCGTTCCGATATTGAAGTTAAAGAAGTCTGCTAAGGTATTTGGATGGATTTGATGAAATCAACTGCTATGATATGATTATTGAGATGTATGAAGTTTATACCTCATGCAGGTTGTATTCTATTGCCATTTTCCAGATCTTTTGCTGGCGCAACGTACAACTATTCTTAGGAGGATATATCGGAAACCTATTGACTTCATAGAAGAAATAACCACAGGTTTTTGTTGACAGTCCTGCCTTCTGTCCTTGGTGTTTGTTTCTCTTTTATCGATGTTTAACTTGTTTTTTTCTTATCTGTTTAAACATCTGCTTCTTCTTTGATTGCTTGGTTAAACTATAGGAATGGCAGATTTGATCCTGGTTAATAGCAGGTTTACAGCATCTACTTTTGCATCAACCTTCAAGAACCTAGATGCACGTGGGATTAAACCGGCTGTTTTGTACCCAGCGGTCAATGTTGATCAGTTTGAGAAACCTGATGCCATCAAGTAAGAGACACCTTTCCATCTCTTGGTACCTTCTAGTTTGAGGTCTGATTGCAATAACACAATAGATTTCAATATTTGTTTCTTTAATTTTCAAATGCATCTGCCCTGGAGTTCCTGCCCTTCCATGCACTCTTAAAAAAGAAGGGGGGGAGGGGGAGGGATAGTAGGGAGGTAGAGAGAAGGTTACTCCATAGAGCTCAAAGAAACACAACTAATATATCAGATGGTAGTATCATTTCAGTTATTCCTTTGTCCCTTGGAGGGGCATCTGATAAAATTGGAGCAATACAGTGATAACTTTAGTTGTTCATTTCTTTTAGGCTGAACTTTCTATCCATCAATCGATTTGAAAGAAAAAAGAACATAGAATTGGCAATATCTGCCTTTGCCATGGTTCACGCCCATGAAGTCCATGATCATCAAGGAGTTGACATGAATGATGTTTCCTTGACTGTTGCAGGCAAGTTTCTTCAATTCTTCTAGTTCAATGTATGCTGCATTATCCACCAACATTTTCTTGTTCTCTGTTTTGCTTCTGTCATCTCTTTTATTTGCTGTTGGTATTCATCTTGTATGGTTGATTTGCATTATTTATCTTGCTGTTTGTAGTGCAAAAGTTTCTGATATTCTGTTAGAGGTTTTGCGGAGTTTGAGAGCCAATAAGATATATGAACCTGTCTGAAACTATGTAAAAATCAGATGCTACTAGTTATTGATCAAGTTAGCTATAGGAATTTTTTGGGTGCTTGTCTCCCTTTGATGGTAAGCCCTCTTCTTTTTTTTTATGTGCCCTTAATACCTTGAATAGATGGATTTGAAGTATGCTTTCAATAAACGAGTCCAAGATACCTGTTGTCTACCATCAGTGGCTGAATATATACTCAAGAAATCTTCTTGCATGCTAATAGAGTTCTTCCTGCTTTTTATTTCAGGAGGCTTTGATAATCGCCTTAGAGAGAATGTCGAGTATCTAGAAGAGCTGAAAAAGTTGGCAGAAAGGGAAGGTGTTTCTCAGCGAGTCAGATTCATCACATCTTGCTCTACTGCTGAGAGAAATGCATTCCTTGGCCAATGCCTATGTGTTCTTTATACACCAAAGGTATGTCTGATTCTACTATCTCTTCAATGAGGAAAAGAAACATTTGTTCTTGAGAGTAACTTGTTGGAGGAATGTTTGTCTTACCTTGGAGTATGCTGTTAGAAGGAGCATCTTCGTCTTTTCCCATATTTTTTTCACCTTGAAAGTAGGATGACATTTTCTTTCCTTTTTTGGAAGAGTAGGATGAACATTTTGGCATTGTTCCTTTGGAAGCAATGGCAGCCTATAAACCTGTTATTGCCTGCAATAGTGGGGGTCCAGTGGAGACAGTAAAGCATGGCGTGACGGGCTTCCTCTGTGACCCTAGCCCACGAGAGTTTGCTTCAGCAATGTCTACTTTTATTCAGGATCCTCACATGTCTGAAAAAATGGGGCAAGATGCTCGTCAACACGTTGCTGAGTCATTCTCTACCAAGATTTTTGGCCAGCATTTGAATAGATATCTTGTTGATATTGCACGAGGTAAGAAGGAATAAGTATCCTTTCAGACTGTTACCTTAAAAGCAAGTTGTCCTATTAGGAAGTTATAGATAAATTAACTCCTAATAGCGCATAGCGGGAGTTAGTGCACCGGGCTGTCCCTTTTTAGTTTAGATCAACTCATGGTGATTGCACTACACTGATTGTGATACAAAAATTGGGAAGACATTCTTTTTTCTTATTAATGCTTATAAAAAGTTACAGAATACTTGTTAAAAATAGAAGGTTATGGGTTGTGGAAGTGGTTTCTCAGCCGTTCTTTTTAGGTTGATTTCTCGGATAGTCACTCAACTAATACTTATTATTTCAAAATATCACTTTTCTTGTTGAATCTAATTTTCTTCAACAGAGAAAATGATATTCTAAGATAATAACTATTATTACTAGTTGAGTGATCGAGAAATCAACTCCATTCTGTTTTCAGACAGTATTGACGTATAAATTAGTGTTTAGTTTTATATTGATCGACGTTGGAATATCAAATTTATTGATCAAACAATCAAACTTGATTAAAAATGAGTCTCCAATGAGAAAATTAAAGTAGGGAAAGAGGATGAAATTGCTTCGTCCTTCTTTATGGCTTAATAATAATGAAAAATAATAATTGGCTAATGCAACTTAATAATTATTTCATCTTTAATTATGCAATAATTGGCAAGCCTTTCGTATTTTGCCAAATGTTACAATTACGTTTCAATCCAAGTAATTTGAAGTATGCAATATGAAATCAATAAAGTAGTCGAGAACTATGAGATTTCAAATTTTAATCGAAATAAAAACATTCAAAATGTCCTGGTTGGTGGAAGATGACATATATTTCATAAAATTAGTCGAGATAAATGTAAGTTGATCCGAGAAAAGAGTTATTAAATAACTTATGATATGGTCCCCCTTGCAATTTTTCAAGATTCCTTTACATGTCCTTTTCATACTTAAAAGGATTTATCACTTTGTTGTATTACGTAAAAAGACATTATCCAAACAAACAGAATTATTTTGTATACCGTCATGTCATAGAAAGTTTACACGCTTAAACCGTGACCCAATAAATTTGTGGTCTACGCTATTTAAACTTATAAAATACGATTCTTTTTTTACATTATCAGGTCATTTGAAAATATTTTATGGATATATTTTTGTGACAAATGGCTTGTTACATCGAGTAAAATTATGTTAATAGTATTTAATCAACAATCGACTCAAACCGACTCATGAACATCTCTAAAGATGACGTATAAACTTTAAAACTTGCTTGTGACCCACCGTGTAACGGAATTTTGAAAAACGACGAATATGATACTCTGTATAAGTTTGGCTTTTCCTTAAACGTGTAGGAATGATATCTCTATCTCACTGTATATGTGAAAAAAGATGAGCTTTTTTGTCGCGCGACTTTTAGTAGCATTCAATAAAAAAATTTAACGTTTACCGTATAAATTATGTAAATATATTGTTTACACTATTGATGAATAAAAGATAAATTGACTTAAAACTCATGTTTTTAGTAAAATTAATAAAAAAAATTACGTTTACTGTATAAATAATGTAAATATACTTTTTACACTACCGATAAGAAACGACAAAATTGACTCAAAACTCATGTTTTTAATAAAATTAATAATTTTTTTAACGTTTACTGTATAAATTATGTAAATATACTTTTTACACTATCGATAAGTAAACGACAAAATTGGCAAAAAACTTATGTTTTTAATAAAATTAATAATTTTTTTAGCATTTACTGTATAAATGATGTAAATATACTTTTTACACTATCGATAAGTAAACGACAAAATTGACTCAAAACTCATGTTTTTAATAAAATTAATATTTTTTTTAACGTTTATTGTATAAATGATGTAAATATACTTTTTACACTATCGATAAGTAAACGACAAAATTGACTCAAAACTCATGTTTTTAATAAAACGAGTTTTTCGACACGTGCGTTGCACGTGATTACCAATTCAGAAAATATATGTTATAGTAAATAGTATTGCTTATTTAAGCGAAGATGTGAACAATAAGCTTTGTACAAAATAATATTGCAGATTCTTTTGTGAATGTTTAAATGTGGATTAATAATTTTTTTAAAGTTTACCGTATAAATGATGTAAATATATTTTTTACACTATCGATAAGTAAACGACAAAATTGACTCAAAACTCATGTTTTTAGTAAAATTAATCAATTTTTTTAATGTTTTCCGTATAAATTATGTAAATATACTTTTTACACTATCGATGAATAAAAGATAAATTGACTTAAAACTCATATTTTTAGTAAAATTAATAATTTTTTTTAACGTTTACTGTATAAATGATGTAAATATACTTTTTACACTATCGATAAGTAAACGACAAAATTGACTCAAAACTCATGTTTTTAATAAAATTAATAATTTTTTTAACGTTTACTATATAAATGATGATGTAAATATATTTTTTACACTATCGATAAGTAAACGACAAAATATAATATTTTTTTTTAACGTTTACTGTACTTTTTAAACTATCGATAAGTAAACGACAGAATTGACTCAAAACTCATGTTTTTAATAAAATTAATATTTTTTTAACGTTTATTGTATAAATGATGTAAATATACTTTTTACACTATCGATGAGTAAATGACAAAATTGACTCAAAACTCATGTTTTTAATAAAACTAGTTTTTCGACACGTGTGTTGCACGTGCTTACCAATTCAAAAAATATATGTTATAGTAAATAGTATTGCTTATTTAAGCGAAGATGTGAATAATAAGCTTTGTACAAAATAATATTGCAGATTCTTTTGTGAATGTTAAATGTGGATTAATAATTTTTTTAACGTTTACCGTATAAATGATGTAAATATACTTTTTACACTATCGATAAGTAAACGACAAAATTGACTCAAAACTCATGTTTTTAGTAAAATTAATAAAAAATTTAACGTTTACCGTATAAATGATGTAAATATACTTTTTACACTATCGATAAGTAAACGACAAAATTGATCGAAACTCATGTTTTTAATAAAATTAATATTGTTTTAGCTTTTACCGTAGAAATTATGTAAATATACTTTTTACACTATTGATGAGTAAACGACAAAATTGACTCAAAATTCATGTTTTTTAAAAAATTAATAATTTTTTTAACGTTTACCGTATAAGTGATGTAAATATACTTTTTACACTATCGATGAGTAAATGACAAAATTGACTCAAAACTCATGTTTTTAATAAAATTAATATTTTTTTAACGTTTACTGTATAAATTATGTAAATATATATTTTTTACATTATCAATAAATAAAAGACAAATCGACTCAAAACTTATGTTGCGACTTGCGACAAGCAAGTTGGTATTCACATGGTGGCACTTGATATGTTACACATGGTTGATCTTTTTACTTGCTATGTTACACATTTAGGTGATAAATCATTTGTTTTTTCATTACCTAAATGATATATAATTAATTAATTATTTTATTTTGGTGGATTATTTTGAAATTATCGTGGAGATTCGTCATTTTTATTTTTTGGGTGTGCATGCATCAGATAAATTCACTCATGTGCAATAATTCTTGTACTAGGTAAATTCAATGTGACAAATTAAATCGAGAAAATGTTGATATAAGAAATTGATGTATGACTTCCTTTATTAAGTACTATCTATGTACCAACCTAATTATCCATACGGGTCTTTTTATGGTATTTTATTCTTTCTCAAATTGTTTAATCATAGTACGAGGATATTATATTAATGTTAAAATGAGATGCATGTGACAAATGATTAAAGTGCTAAGCCATTTTATTCTCTCTCAAATTGTTAATTAAATCACAGTACACGAATATATTAATTAATGCTAAAATGAGATACATGTGAAAAATGATTAAAGTTCTAAGTCTAAGTACCAAGATGGTCCAGACCAAAAATCTGAATTTTGAAATTCATGTTTGTCTAGTCGTATTAGAAGAAGAAAAAAAATTAATGTCAACAATGAAATTAAATAATTTTGACTCATCTCGATTTCACAAATGTTGAAACACTGCGATAACAACGATAGCAATTATGGCTCGATCCCTAACACGTTAAAATCAACTATATAAATTTGTATGTATTATACTATTCAATTTAAACTCATCCATATCAATATTATATAAATTAAAATTATAGAAAAGAAAATATAAAAATAATAGAAGTTTTTCTTTTTATATTTTCTACGGACGTATAATATAAGATTTTGAAAATGTTTTTTTTTTAATAAAAGATATTTTTAAAGCAATGTTTGGTTATATATTGGAATGGACTTTTCGTTTTGACTTTTTTTTCAAATTTGATCAATTGGAGATATATTTTTTAAAATGAAATGCATGTTCAAATACAATTTCAATTGTTGAAAATCATTTTTCAACTTTACAAATACTTTTAATTTTTTCAAGTATCAGTCAAATGATCAAATCTATATTCAAACGTCTACTTAAAGTAAAATTATAAATGCTAAAACATTTATTTTGTTATTTATCTTATCCAATAAAGGAAAAATAATATTCTCCTAACTAATTATTCATAGGAATAAATCGAGGAAGAAGAGTTCCAGATTCTCTTTCTTTTTATTTTAGGATTTTTCCATAAAAGGGAATTTGTTTAAAGTGGGGGTACAGTAGAGTCAAATCTATAAATTATTAAAGTTTTAATATATAAAGTAATTTTAAATTTATGTTATCAAATATTATTTGACACAAAAAAATAAAATAAAATTCTATGAATTTCGTTTGACTTGAATATAATAAATAAAAAATTTCAATTTAGGAAAAAAAAGTAATTGATATATAAACATCCCATATTTGCATAAAATCATGAAAAAAAATAATCAAATATCTCTATACTAGTTAACATCTACTAATTATTTACTCTAAAAATTCTTTCCAAATAGTCTTAAATCTTCTCACAAGATAAACAAATATGATGTTTTCAATCAATGGTTATTAATCGAAAGTAAGTTTGTATTACGTATTATTACTAATACCATGACTTGCTTTTACTTTGCAGAAATTAATTTGACTAATATTTCATGTTTAATTAACTCGATCTTCGAAAAGTGAAAAGTCACATAAATTTTAGTATATATAATAAAGTTTGATCGGGATATATAAAGTCGTAAAGCAAAAATTGGATAAGTTATGAATAACGGCATTTGAACATTGCGCCACCGTGTTCCGCCGTAGAGTTCACCGGCGTCCGACAGAAAATAGAGTAATCTCGAAGAAAAAAAAAACCCACAACATATTATATATGTATACAAGAATTGCACGTAATTGCAGGTAGAAACGGATGTGAAGAAAAGCAGAAGAAAGTTTTTTTGGATTTTGAGGAAGAAAACAAGAACAGAGAGGGGGTAGGGGTGGTAGGGTTATGGGGGGAGGTGGGGGCAATTGAGAATTGTCTCCTTCTCCGGAATTTTTTGTTCCCTTTTCTTCTTGACATTAAAGACGATAATCAGATTACCGATATCCAAAAAAAATATACATGACATAAATACTATATATAGCAATATTTTTTCTTCATTTTCCCCCATTTACCCATTTGTTTACTTTGTCTAGAACATTCCATGTTGTCAATAGCCTCTAAAACCCTACAATTTTCTTGGGTATAATCAGGGATTTTTTAAATTTTTTTTTTTTGGTTGATAAGGAAGGGGGGTTATGGGTTCTTGTGGAATCGGTAACCGGGTTGAAATGGAGCCTCGATGGGTGGAAATGTTGGGTCCTGATCCATCGGCAGTTACGGAGGATAGTTGGGCTGTTGCTGAAGAAGCTGTACAAGAGGTTGTGAATTGTGTTCATCCGACTCTTGATACTGAAGAGAAGAGGAAAGATGTTGTTGATTATGTGCAGAGACTCATCAGATGTTCTCTTGGATGCGAGGTCATTTTTTCCTGAATTTAATTTGATTGGATTAATTGATTGCATAATTGAGATTTTAGCTGTTGATTCCTGAATTTGCATGTCTATTTGCTGTTCCAATTCAATCGAAATGTTATTTTAGCTTTCAATTGATAACTCATCAGATGTTCTCTTGGTATTTTTTTTTTTTTGGATGGTGTTGGGGGTTGGGGGATTGGTCAACTTGTTGGGGGTTACAAAACAGTGTGTTACCTTTTCTTGGATGGGTTTTTCATATCTGCTGAACAGATAAGGGTAAACTTAATCGTTTACGAATCTATCTCAACGGATACTTTACTAATCTAAGATGGTATGAAAGAAAGGGGGGGGGGATGTTGTCGAAAGAGAACAAAATCGCTATTTACTGCGACCGTTACACTACATTATTAGCGGCGTTTGTTTTTTAAAAAAACAAAAAAAAAA
>JAJOOO010014361.1:0-35784 GCA_029582685.1 Solanum piurae | reverse complement strand
AGAAACCAAACATGCGGATAAACCTATCAAAACATAGTTTTACATTTGAAAATACAACTACATACATTTTTACAATTGTATTCTACGAGGTTTCATATCTTGAAATGTCTTAATAATAACAGGCTTGGTTTTCAATGTCTCTAAATTTTCAATGGTTGAAAATTTCTCTGTTTTGCTGATTTTCTTTGCTAGGGTAGTTTCCTATTTTGTAATTAGAAAGAATGATTTAAGGCTTTAATTTAGGCTTTGTTGTCCTTTAGTGGACATGGGCTGATCTGGGCATTTTTTTGCCCCTTTTGTTCAATAAAAATGGGCCTGGCCTATTTTTAACTTAAAAAAAAAAAAAAAAACCTGTAAAATCGCTAAAAATTACAACAACAAAAAAATGTTGTTGCCTGGAATCGACCCCGCGACCGAAAGCTCACTTGAGCAAAATTTTGAACCCCTGAACCATTGGGCTACTCCTTTGATATATATTCAGGTGGTTCAATTTTAAATATATACATGTACATAAAAAAATCAATCTTATATATATAGTGTAATTTTTTTACCGAGGGGGGTCGGATGACCCCCCTGGAAGCACTATACATCCGCCCCTGCCTCCAGTCACCTTATTGTTTCAACTGCTCGAAAAATAACACAGAAGGAAAACGGTTAAACATGGTGTTCTTCGCAACATAAATGCAGAAAACCTCCCATTCAAATCCTAGGAGTGGACTAAGGGGAATGGGAATGGAATGTCGCGGGAAGGTGAACTTTGCAAAAGTGCTTATTTGGTTGGGAAGATCTATGAATGACCAGGATCGGAATGTCTTAAACTGTCCTCTGGTAAATCTGGTCTATCACTACAATATCCGTGTACATTGAAAATAAAATTTTCAAACACTTTACTAGCCTTACCCTTGTGCCTAACATGTTACATATAAACTCGGTAACATGTTCTGTTGCCAGAGTATTCAAAACAGGGCAGTTGTTTGTCGTTCTTAATGCTCACTCACACGTCTTTTATTTAGCATTGGACACTTATTTGAGGACAACAAAATAATATTATGCCACATGCGTTATAGGAACTATTGTTGCAAAATGATTTTCGAGTAACGTCTAAATAGATAGTGATTATGGGGTTTTGAGGACAAAAAGAAAAAAGGTGTAGGTTTGGTTTTGGTGATATATAGTGAAAAAAGATTTTGGTACAATGTTGATTCCTAAAAGTACAAATGGAGAATTTTAAGCCGTTCTAATTTAAGTATCTTACTTTTAATTAAACACGAATAACAATAGTATAGTCCCACACAATGAGATCTTGATTTTGATTGAATACGAGTTTTAAGAATTATGTGAAATGTTAGAAACTTTTGCTTTTGGAAAATCTTCAACGAACTATTCTTTGGGTGTGTAGGATCTCAAATTTAGATTTTAACTTCTTCCACGTCCTAAATAGTAGAAGCTATTGTCATATACTCATATGCAATAGCTTGCAAATCACTAGGTAAATATGATGAGACAGAGCTCAATTGAAAAGGGACCAAGGGACGGATATCTCGTAGCAACCCTTTTTTAAGATGCGACACACACTACACCAAATCAGCCAACTAAGAAAGAATCAAATGCCATTTGATATCAATCTTTCTAGTGGGATAACCTTGCTATACCAATTTATTAGCTCTTTTTAGAATTAATTTTTTTTATTAAATATAAAATAATATACTTGTTTTTGAAAAAATTATTAAAAATAAAATAAAATACATAAATTGTGAGCAGGGAAAGCTCAACCTTAAGAGAATGTTTGAATTGGCTTAAAAGTTGGTCAAACCTATTTTTAAGTCAGTTTTTGACTTCTGGAATTGTTTGGCAAATATAAAAAATAATTTAAAATAAGTTGAAAAGTGTTTGGCAAGGTCATTTCAGTTTGACTTTTTGACTTAAAAGTCTGACTTTTTATTTCTGACTTAAAAGCTACTTTTTTTAAGCTAATCCAAACAGACCCTAAAGCTGTCGAAGCAATGGCTTTGGGCCCCTGAAAAATAAGGCCTCAAAATTATTCAATCATAATATATATAAATATAAATATAAATAATAATGTATTTATTGTTAGTATTAATTGATATTTTCTTAATAGTTTGTTGTCAATCTTTAACTAATCATTATGCACGTATTTAAATTTTTTAATGATTTTCTTAAAATACAATTGATGTAAACATTATAATTAAAGGTTGTAGGCAATTAAATTTGTAGTTTCTTTCTACTTCTTAATATATCTGATTCACTTCAATTTGACTCAATCATATTTTTAAAATTGATTTTATAAGACTATCTTCAATTCTTTGAAGTGTCTCCAATCAAACTAATTAGATTATCAAATGATTAAATTTAAAAAGACATTGCCTGACTTTAAATGTCTTCTAATGTGTAACAATCACTATGATTTAGACCTATTTTTGTAATTAAATTTAATACGAAATATATACAAGTAAAAATGTGGTACACCAATTAGGTGAAGTCTCAATTTTATTTTTCAATACTCCTACTACTTCTAGAATATTTTGATAATTTATATAAAAATTTGATTCAATTGAAAAAATTTCAAAACTATAATCAAAAGAACTTATTTAAGATATAAACATTTGTAGTGTTATATATATATATATCTTATGAATTATTATATATATATATTATAATTTTAATAAATAAGCATACTATCTCTTTTTTAAAAAAAATTGACTTTAGATCTCCTATTCTGTTGAGCCTTCCCTCATTGTGTGTCATACTTATTTTGATTGGATTTTTGTTGATATCTTTCTTATTTTAGAAATTTTACTAAGTAAAGTCAAAAGCAATAATTTAGGATCAAACCAAAATAGGGACGAAGACTCCAATTTTGACAAGTTTTGTGTTGTTACGTTCGAGCATGTTCTGGACTAATCAAGCATTTCACTCGCTTGTGACATGTAATTTTTTACTCAATGACAAACAGAAATAGTAAGAGACCAACTTTCATCCAAAAGTGAAAGAAGTTTAAAATGATTTAAGATTTTTTTTCTTTTAAAAAAAAGCTATTAGTGGTTATATTGGTTTAGGTGATAATATAGTGTAGCAACAAGAGTACTATTGAGGACAAATGTGAAGGCTTTCTCCATAGTTGCATAAAATCACCGAAAAAAATGGTATGATTAGTGACTTGTGCCTTATCTCCTTTAAATAATAATGGGATCTCCATTTTTTTTTTTTTTAAAATATCTTTTTAGGTTTCTAGCCGAGGTCGGATCTCGGGTCAGGTTGGATCTTTGTATTTCCAACCCATTTGACACCAAATTTATGTTTTCACTTTATAAGAAGATTAAAAAAAATGTACAACATAAATGAGTAGATAAAAAGACTGATATTTGCATTTGTTTGAGATGCTTTATTTCTAATCCAGTTTTAGAATCGACGAGATGTTAGAGAAATAGTCCGTTACATAGAGTCCTATTAGCAAATAAAGTCAAGTTTTTTCAGCTTTGTCCTAGTCTATAGGGGAGTAGTTTATCATGGCTTTACTTCCTATTTTTTAGGAGTTAGTGGTTCCAAAATAAAGTCAAGTTATTTAAGCTTTGTCCTAGTCTATAGGGGAGTAGTTTATCATGGCTTTACTTCCTATTTTTTATGAGTTAGTGGTTCCAGTTTTTAGCTTCAAACGTTATGTATTTGTCATATAAAATCTACAGTTGCAGAGCACTAAAAAAGCAGCAAAGTAGTTCCCTTCTTCTCAACGTGTCGACTCATTTTCTCTGTTTTTGTTTACTGCCTGTTTCATTATCTTGCTTTTGTTTACAATGGTATCAGAGCGAGCGTGAGATCCTACAGTGAAAAAAAAGAAATATAGGAGTAAACAAAGAACATTAGACAGTGAGATCCTGAAGTGAAATCTCTCCTCTTTTCTATATCACTCATGGCATCAGACAGTAATTATATACAAACACCAATTCCTCGCTTTGATGATCATTATGACCATTGGAGTATGCTGATGGATTTTTTTTTACGGTCGAAGCAGTATTGGCCAATTGTCGAGGACGACATCGGTGCTCCATCGGAAGGTGTAGTTTTAACGGATGCTCAAAAAATGGATTTTGGAGCAAGAAAATTGAAAGATTTGAAGGCAATAAATTACCTCTTTCAAGCCATTGAGCGTCCTATCCCAGAAACTTTTCTTTGTAAAGAAACTTCTAAGGATATTTGGGATTCCATGAAGAAAAAATGTCAAGGCACTGCCAGAGTGAAACGTGCACAGGTTCAGGCCTAGAGAAGGGATTTTGAGACTTTACAAATGAAGGAAGGAGAGTCAATAATGAGTTACTGCGCTAGAACAATGGAAATCAGTAACAAAATGTGATTCCATGGCGAGAAAATGAATGATATCACAATAGTTGAGAAAATATTGCGCTCTTTGACGCCAAAGTACGATTATGTTGTATGCTCCATTGAAGAGTCAAAAGATGTAGATGAGTTGTCGCTCGACGAATTGCAAAGCTCCTTATTAGTGCATGAACAGAAGACAAAATGCAGTTCAAATTCTGAAGAGCAGGCCTTGAAGGCTTCTGCATTTATTTCTTCCAATTCTAGAAGAAGAGGAAGAGGTAGAGGTAGAGGAAGAAGGAGAGGAGATAGAGGAAATAGGGATGGAGGCAACAAAGATGGTAGCAGAAATTTTAGAGCCAATGATGACAACAAAGGCAGAGGAAAGAATTTTGACAAAGCAAATATCGATGGATATCGATGTCATAAATTTGGTCATTATCAGTCTAATTGCTATACTAGGTTGCCTAATGATAAGGACGAGAAGTCAAATTTTGTTGAAAGCAAGGAAACTGAGACCTTGTTGATGGCAACACAAGCACATGAAGAACCTTTGCAAGATATTTGGTATCTGGACACAGGCTGCTGTAATCACATGAGTGGGAGTAAGTCTTGCTTTTCTTATTTAAATGAAGGCTTTCGTTTTAAAGTTAGTTTTGGTGATTTCTCTATTGTGGATGCAATGGGAAAATGTGATATTAAAATTAAAGCCAAGAATGATTTTGAAGAAATAATATCAAATGTGTTATATGTTTTCGCTCTAAAAAGTAATTTATTGAGTGTCAGACAGTTGCAAGAGAAAGAGTATTTTATTCTCATTGGAAAATGTGTTTGTGAGATTTCTAGTCCTACTTGAGGAGCTATTGTCATTGTGAAAATGAATTCAAACATGTTATTTTCCTTGAACATTGAGAGTATTAAATCGTGTCTGAAGGCGGAAGTGAAAGATTCTTCTTGGTTGTGGCATTTTAGATATGGTCACTTGAGTTTTGGTGGATTAAAAACTCTCCAACAGAAAAATTGGTGATAGGCATTCCAGAAATTCGCATCCCCTCCCAAGTTAGTGAAGAATGTGTTATTGGCAAACAACATCGTTCTCAATTTCCAAAAGGAAAGTTGTGGAGAGCAAAAACTATTTTGGAACTGGTGCATTCAAATATTTGTGGCCCAATTAGACCAATTTCTAATGGAGGAAAAAGGTATTTCATTACCTTTACATATGATTATTCTCGGAAGACTTTGGTGTATTTTTTACGAGGAAAATCAGAAGCCTTTGGAGCATTTAAAATCTTCAAGGCTAATGTAGAAAATGAGTCTGGAAGGGCCATAAAGACTCTTCGAACTGATCGTGGTGGCGAGTATTGCTCAAAAGTCTTTAAAGATTTTTGTGAATCTAATGAAATCCGAAGAGAGCTTACCACTGCTTATACAACACAACAAAATGGTGTATCAAAGAGAAAGAATAGAACCATTCTCAATATGGTGCGGAATTTTCTAGCAAGAGGAAGAATGAAAAAGACCTTCTGGCCGGAAGCGATAAATTGGAGCATTCATGTATTGAATAGAAGTCCAACGTTTGTTGTTCAAAACATGACGCCGGAGGAGGCTTGGAGTGGAAGAAAACCATATGTAGATCACTTTCGAATTTTTGGTTGCATTGCTTATGCACATGTTCTAGACGAGAAAAGAAAGTGTTTAGAGGTATTTGGCTAGATGTGCACTCTCATACTTGCAGTGTTTGGGAGTGTTACTGCCAAGGTACTGTGATGACGACTTTGAAGATTATTTGGGATATGATGGTCTTAGCGAGGAAGTGAAACTTAACTTGGTTCATTGTTTTCCTTCCTCGAATATACATATATTTTCTATAAATTTCTACTTCAAAAAGATCAAGTTCAAGTTTTTGTTCTTTAAGAGTTTGTTTGGAAAGCCACCAGGTAATTGGAAGTGGTGTGGTTACTAGGATAGTAATTATCAGCCTAGTAGTTACACAATCAAATAATTATATGAACATGTTTTTTTATCACAGTATGATTGCTGGTGTACTGTTTGGTTGCACAAGTGTAATCATAAGGTTATATTGAATTTTAAAAATAAAAATTAATTATCTAAAATTAAAAATTTATATCAGACAAATAAAGACTTTTATAAATGATATTAAATTGAATATTTAAGATATATATTGTATTTTGCAAATATATTAATTAATAAACCTATGTTCTTAACTCATAAAAATTAATTGATTTATATTTTTAATTTAATATATTTTAAATAAATTAATCATAAAAACTAAAAGGTACAAAATTTCTATGAACATCATGAAATGCATGTTTGACAAAAAAAATTAATATTATAAATATAATGTCATAAAATTATAAAAAATATTTGTCAAACAAATAATCTATCAAGTCTAACAAAAAAAATAGCTTGTAATGTAAAATATCCCGTCAATACTTCTAAAACAAATTGAAATTGAAAATATAACATAAGTTCTAAATTCAAAACAAAAAGTCCAACATAAAACTCTTATGTCAAATTTCAACATAACATACATAAATATGATTTAAAAGAAAAAAAATGTATGTCCATAACCTTATTTAACAATCTATTCTACTGAAATTAAAAAATTAGAATACCAACACAATTTTACTAATGAAAAAATATATAAATGAAAAATAGATAATACAAAAAAATGCACGGAATCACATGAAGAAGTAAAGGTTGAATCCCCTAATGCACTTGAATCTTCCCTTTCCAGATTCTTTCCGCTTGTTCTAGGTCTACAAACAACAATTTATACGCACGGATCAACAATCAAAGGTCTAATTATCCGGATTATAACGAACTCAATAACCCTAGACCAACCCATGATCCCCACACCCAAATTAAGATTTTTTCCACCATAATTCCTTGATCAACCTCCCCCCAATCGATAATTACCCAAGAATCTTAGTTCTACGGATCGAAACACAAATTCGAGGAGTGAGAACCTAAGTTTTACCTACTAGACCCTTAATTAATTAATTTTGAAAAAGGTAGAACTTCTTGAAAATTTTAAATTTTTAACTTACCACTTCATAATTAATAGGGTTAAAAATAGTAAATTCACTATGTCAATTATTGTTTTCACTATGACAAGTGGAGTACATGAATAACTTGTTCCTATCGAGCTACCAAATGATCCCTTAGTTATCTGTGCGCTATTCATTTTAACGCCATGTTTTAAAGGCTTGTACTCCGAACTCAACACCAAGAATTAAATCCCTAATCTCTCTTACTCTTTCCATTCTTTTTTACTTGTCAAATTTTGACGTAACATACCTATTTAAAAATAAAATAAAATGGCATAGTGAGTTATTAATATAAATTTATTAAAATAAAATTAATTCTTTTTTAAATTCCACACGCAATCTATTTATTACCCAAAGCAAAAAAGAATAAAAAATTAAAAAATGGAAGAAATCTCTCTCATATTTTTGGATGCCTGCAACACACTTCCCATTATTCAAAGCCGCGTTTTCCATACCTTCTCTCTTTTTGCTCTGTACATACGTCTCTATCTGCTCTCTTTTTCACACTTTGCTCTTTGCGTAATCATTTTTTTCACCTGCTCCAGATATCTTTTTGGTTCCGGTGCTCGCCATGTTGTTCATCTTTTGAGGTAAATTTTATTTGGGTTTTTTTCAATTTAAGCATGTAAATCCTTTTTCTTGTTGCTTGTCGTGCTTATTTTTGAATTGGGTTTTTCTGAATCTGCTTGGTTTTTGTTAATTTAGGGTTGTTTTTTATGTTTTGCAACTTTTATCCTGCCATGTCAATGATCTTTGAGGTAAATTTCTGCTGGGTTTTTTTTCAATTTAAGCTTGAAATCGTTTTTCTTGTTACTTGTCTTGCTTATACTCGTATTGGGTTTTTCTGAATCTACTTGGTTTTTGTTGTTTTGGGCTTGTTTTTAAATTCTATGGAGTGTTCTTTTGTCTGTTTTGTAACTCTATCATGTCATGTTAGTGATTTTGAGGTAGATTTCAGCTGGATTCTTTCAATTTAAGCTTGTAATTCGTATTCTTGTTACTTGTCTTGCTTATTTTTTTATTTGGGTTTTTCTGAATCTCTTTGGTTTTTGTTGTTTTAAAATTCTATGCAAGTATTTTTCTATTTTGCAATTCAATCACACCATTTGTTTAGTCCAATATCGGCTGGGGTACGATTTCCTCCTTTTTGAGCTAAGTTTTGGGTTGAGTTAGGTCGAAAGTTCATTACTTTATCATGGTATCTTATATTCTCCACGCTCTAGATGTCTATTCAGCTAAGAAGGTATTGGGGTTGAGTTAGACCGAAAGGTCTATTTCCTTATCAATAGATTTGTGAACTTTTTTTTAGTGTATGTGTGGAATTGGGGGGGGGGGGGGTTGATTTCATACATTTCTTGCTCATGGGTGTTTTTGGGATTTTGATATATGTTTTTATCAAGTTCAACAATGCATTGATGCTTGCATTTATAATGTATATATTCATATTTAGAGTCGGATTCAAGATTCGATCTCATGCATTTCTCACTAATGGGTGTTTTTGGGTTTTTGATTTCTGTCTTTTGATCAAGTTCAATAATGCACTGATGTGTGCATCTATATTGTATATGTCATATTTTGAGTCAGATTCAAGATTTGATTTCATCGCATCTATATTGTATATTCATATTTAGAGTTGGATTCATGCTTTTAAGTTAGTGGATGAAGATAGCAATAGCTGCAGAGTAAGTTTATGTATATCTGCAGCTGCAGCTGTAAATGATTTCATTTTTCCCTGAGTAAGGTTTCAATAATTCAACGTGGCTGATGTTAATAGGAGTTCGTTGAGTTTCCTCCACTTTGCTGAAGTTTCGTATGTTGTAGTTTCAATCACAGTGTGTCTAGGAATGTTATACTAGTGGCCATTGCCTTTTCTCTTATTTCCTTTTAATTTTGCTACTAAAAGCTTGAAGTTCTATTGTGCACCCTTGCGTGAAGTCTCGTATTTCACGTGTTAAGACCTTCTCTTGAGAAAGAAGATTAAGAAAATCCAATGCGACGAGCTTAAGAAATAAACTTGCTGTAAAATTGATATATGAAAGAGGGATATGGGTGCAAGAGAAAAAAAGAAATAAGAAACGAGGAAATGCAAAAAATTGTCTTATGTAGTGTCAAGTATGTCTCTTATATGCTCATTCATGTGAAAGTTGATTGAGATTGTTTGTGTGCTTCGCTATACTCATGGAAAAATGGAGAAAAGAGGAAAGTTTGAGCTGAATGGAGAAAAGACTTGCATAAGGTTTAAGTGGATTGATTTGGTTCATCTGATCATGATAATTCTATTTATTTGTGTGTCTACGTTTGTTCATCTTGCTTCACATTACTCTGTCTTGAAATTGGATGGACTTCATAAAAGTAGGAGGGCCTTTGCCTTGGCAGTTAGGGTTTTCCGTCTACCCTCCTCCCCTGTCTCCCTTTGCTTCATCATTTCATTTCTCCTAATTGGCATTAGTTTATAGAAGATAAGACTGCCACCTTTAAAGTTTTTATTTTCTGATTTGCAGGGTCATGGTCCTAATTGTTGTTATTAATTAAAATTAAAATTGAGAAGGATTTTTTCAATCAAAAAATCCGCTCTGATTAGTTATATCAACTTGTATTTTCTTATGTCATTAGGAAAACATAATTTGGAGATTCAAATATTTGTTGTATCTACTGATTTATAGATATCATTCTCTAGCTAACCAGGGCCGAAGCAAAGCATCTTTCAACTTTCAGACATGTTAGGAATTTCCTTTAGTTTCTGAACAGATGCTCTTTGCAGTTTTCATCAAAGCTGAGGAAGTTTTCACAACTAGAAAAAATTAGAGAGGTGAAAGGTCTTATTGTCTACTATACATTCTGATTGAAGATAACTATTACTTTTTCTCAATCATAGTGGAATGTTATATGAATATTAAGGATGTGTCTTGACCGTTTGTATGCATACAGTCCCATAAGCTTAAAACTAAATTCATCTACGTATCTGGTCTTTATGGTTCTAGGATTTGTTAGTCATAGCAGCAATGTAATCTTAGGTTGTGATGTTTTTGCAGTGACAAAGATTAGCATCTTTGCGCGTGTCCCATTCTCTTCTCCAACCCTATTATAAAAGGTCTCCTATTTCAAATATACTTGAAAACTCAAATGGAGTTTAAGCTATGGAATGACAAGCGTGAAAGAGAAATGTATGACAACTTAGCTGAACTCTTTGCTATTATCAAAGCAACAGAGAAGCTAGAGAAGGCTTATGTTCGTGACATCATTTCAGGAGCTGAATATGAGACTGAGTGCCAGAAACTCATTGCTCAGTTCAAGACCCTATCTTCTACATTGAGGGATACTGTACCTAACATTGAGCGATTTCATGACACGTACAAAATGGATTGCCCTGCTGCCCTAAACCGGCTAGTGACCTCTGGAGTGCCAGCTACTGTAGAACACCGAGCTGCTGCTGCAATGTCATCTGTGAGTTCAGCAGCTGTTGTGGCCGAATGTGTGCAGAATTTCATCACTGCAATGGACTCGTTAAAGTTGAACATGATTGCCGTAGACCAGGTCCATCCCCTATTATCAGATCTGTCATCTTCCCTCAATAAACTATCGATTCTGCCAGTGGATTTTGAAGGGAAGACAAAGATGAGAGAGTGGCTTTCAAGACTGTCGAAGATGGGGGCTGCAGATGAGTTGACAGAACAACAGGCTCGCCAACTCCACTTCGATCTGGAATCGTCGTACAATTCTTTCATGGCATCACTGCCCACTGGTGGAAGTTAGCTGACTATATCAATAGGTGGTATGTTTGTAAATACCATTGTTGTTTTGTTAGTAAGTTCATAACACATATTATTCCATCTTTAATTGGAGCGCTAGTGATTATCAGTGTAGGTGAACCATGTTTATTTTGGGACTTCTTACATGTTATATAATTGTATGATTGGTGGTAGTACCATTTTCCTTTTGAGCGGGGAGACCCTACTTGTGGGATTTCACAGGTTATGTTGTTATTGGTTGTAGTATCATTTTAGATACTATGAACTCATTGTGGATAGCATTTCTATCAATCTATATGTTAAATGATCTATATTTTTTAGTTCTGTTGATTAATTCGTTTCTCGTTTTATGTTTTGGGTTGTGAATTGTGATGTCAAATTGCACGAGGCTTGCAAAAACGAGTTTGATCTTGAATAGTTAAATGATACTTGCATTTACTCGCAGTCCATCTGGCTCGACTTTGTTGATAGTTTTCTTGATTTATTGTTATATACTGTTGTTATCTGTGTAAAACTCAATTGGAATTGCTGAAAAATATTGAGCCCGTAACTCAAATCGAGGTGATGGGATTAGTGGTTGGAACCCGAGTATTGAATGTATAAAATTAAAATTCTGAATCCACCTCTGATTATAGCTTTCATTCATCCGAGTGATGCCGGCTGTCATTTATGAATAACTTCATGGTGACATATTGAGTTTAGGTTTTGAGTCACTTTCATAAGCTGAGTATTTGAAACCTTCAAATATATAGTCATGTTTGCAACTGCTTTCTTTGACATTTGAGTTATTTTTAACAAAAGATGCATTATTGCCTCAAAGTCTTTGAAAAATAATGAATTTTGAATTCATAATTTACTAGTGCAATTTTTTTATGTTAAGAGCCATAAAGTCCGTTGAACGAATCAAATTTAAATTTTGAATCTATTTGTCAATCTTGGTACTCTATTCGAGTTTCTAGCTTCGCTAGTAAGGTTTTTCAAGAGTTGCCTAAAAGTGTTGAACAAAGGTCACACGAATATCTCAAGCGCTACCTAATATTAGTTGTGTCTGAATTAGAACTTTCACTATGGAGTGTTAAAATATAAATTGAGGAGTAAATCTTTGATGGAAGCTAATATATAACATATATACATTATTATTATTATTAACTAATTATATAATGTAATTTGCTGGTGAAAAGGTGTTAATTCCCTTGTAAATTACCACTTGGGGAATCAATGAGCATTATTTCAAGAAATTCATTATATTCAAATAAAGTTTTTAATATTATGTCTAAACTTTGGAAAAAGGACTTTCATATCTATCATATTATTTGGAAGCACTGATTCTATATTTTGAATTCGCCTCGACACAACTCTGAGATTCTTGATAGATCGTTATCCTCAAATTAAATTGCTGCTGGTTAACACAACCATATATTTTAAATACAATATTAACTTTGTCTGTCCATATTCATTCTTTAAACAGTTTATAGCAGTTGGCTGTTTCATAAAAGTACATCATTAATAATAAATTGGACTGTCCCCAATTATTAGTATATACTATATACTATAGTCTATATAGTATATATCATCAAGAAGTACTATACATTATGATTTTAACATTAAATACTTATTGACCCATAAGGCCATAACGATTGTTCAAGTCATTAGAAAACATTGGATCATGCTAAATTTGAACCATCGTAGAAATATTGAGAAGTAAAGTTTCTATTTAATCGAGTAAAATCCTCTTGAATATATAAGAAAAAAATGTCATAAAGTTTATTAAATCTAAAAGTCGATTTTAACACTTGAAATCATCATTCAAAAATTAAAAATCGATAAAATCAAATTTCTGGATATTGCCTTTGTATTTAAGTATACTCTTTAATTAAATTCTTGTTAGGTTTGGAGTTAATGTAGTGCTTGGACATCACAAGACAAACAATTCATAAAAACTTATTCGCACTCAGAATTTATAATACCAATTTTCAACGAATTATATTTATGATGTGTTTAATTTTTACACCAAAACAAACAATACAAAACTATAAAAAAATTGTCAATAATAGATACATATCGTACCTTCATGACTTCATTGATTTGGTGTAAATATGTTTTTTGCCTTTTTATGTACAAAGTTTATATTATCACTTAATTATGGTAATTGAATTTTTTTAATCTCAGTTTTATACTTAATAACATACAATTTGTTGTGAAAAAGTTTAAGGATTTCAAGGCCTAACCAATTTTAGTTGACTAATGCACACTTCTTTTACGTGTTGTTTAGGGTTTGTCTGTAACAAATTAGAAATTTAATTAGGTTTTCTAAAATCAAAAGTCAAAATATACCAAATGACAAGTAATTATTGTAGAATCCTAGAAGGAATGTTTTGGTGTTTTGTCAACTACTATCAAATTCAAGTAATCTCTTAGTTTTAAAATTGTCAAATTTTGCAATTATAGGCTCCACAATACCTAAATATCGTACAATTTTTTTATAAAAGATTGTTATAGTTGACTCTGATGATAAAGATATATTGAATGTCAATAGCGTTCCACCCTAACCCTAATAACTTGAAGTTATCTTTTAAATAACATGATAGTGTAATTGATTTTTTAATTAATGGTGCTCCTTCTATTCAATAATAGTTGTCCACTATTAGCTTGACACATGAATTAAGAAACAATAAATAATTGGGGGGGAGGGGGAGTAATTTTATCAAATCACCCTGATTAAATATAAGTCTATCTAAATGTTGAAAAATGAATAATATTTAATAGTAAGGTTAAGATAGAAACAATACGGTAAATTATTCATTGGTTTTATAAACTGGACAAATATTAAACATCCAAAAATAATATAGTGGACAAGTAAAAATGGAGTATACAGGGCCACCCAATGCCACTAAATCACCCCCCCACCACCACCCCAATTAAACTGGTGCTTGTTGTTGCACCAAAAGTCGTTACACCAGGTGCTAAAGCATGGGTGTTTTGTATCCATCGAGCAAAAACGAGAGGAGTACTATATAATATACTTGCTTTATTTTATTTTTCTTGAAACCTATATTATAATTAGATTTATTTTTTTAACTTGTTCATGCATTTTAGCACATTAAGAAAAAAAAATCACTTTTTTTCTTCATATTATCTTTAATATTAAAAAACGACATAAAATATATTAAGATTTCAAATTTTAAAGCATTATTAATAAATTAATTTAGTAAAATAGACTGTTAATAAAAGTTTTGATACTTTTACATTGAATGCTAACTTTAATGAGTCAGAAATGGGAACCACAAGGATACTAAACAACTCACAAGGATACTGAATGGTGGATGCCAATTAAATTTAGTGTCTCAGACATATTCATAGTTTTTTGTTGTTGATGTTAATTAATTCATAAGTAACATTTATTATATACTAGTAAGAAAGAATAGTTCATGTATTGGGGACTATAAGAGTTCCGAATCGAATCTAAAGAAGATCTTTTGTTTTATAGTAGTTTGCTTTAGTCTCCTTATGAAATTTTCGTTATTGGATTAGCCATATACTTCGCGTGTTTTTACAAAAATTGTGTCTTATCGAAAGTGTGATACTGTTAACGCATAAAATTAGGTAATTTCTATCGCACATATTTATAGAGAAGCGAATTTTGTCGCGGAGGGTATCTCTATGAATGATCTTCTAGCTAATTTTCTTCTTTTATAACTTTTAGACTCAGATTTCTCATCGATCAAAAATAAAATGAAAAACTAGCGGAATATTCTTTTATACCTAGTAATTTCATCTTCTTATTTTTAATTTTCTCCAAATTTCTTATCAACTCACTTAGATGTTCTTTCAGTTTGAAATTGAGGCATAATAATTGTTATCGTTGGCAAAAATGATAGTTCATTTAAAATTGGTTTTAACAAGAAAACAATTTTGTACAATAAAAAGTTACATCAAGATGTACTCCATACCACTTAATAAAAAGTGAATTTTTTTTTGCTAATAACATAATTAGCTTCAAATTGAATTTTTTTTAAGCTTGATCATGATCAAGTAAAATAAGGACTTGTTTGGTTAACATATTCAAAAGTTACATCAACTTGTGAAGTCAATACCCGAACCTATTACATTTGCATGCTAGCAAAATTTCCAATTTTTTGCTTCCTTTTTTCACCCAAACAAATCCCATATTTGCTTACAAAGGATTACTTTTGAGGTTCGTTCTCGACTCCTCTTCCATCCTTCAAATCAATCTGCAATATAAAATATTTATATTATCGTCAGTATAACGTAGACAATCTACCTTAATACAAATATTAGTTGACTACTTCCACAAGTTGAACTCGTAACATATATAGGTCACACATACAACTTTACTGTTACTTCAAGCTGATTCTACTTCATAAAAATTATCGGTGTATATACATTAAACAAGTTACTCATCTTCTATACAACGATGGTGTATAACTTTTACACTATTAGATCACACAAAAGTCAACTAGTACTAGTTGCCTAGTTAGTAATATACCGAAAAATATAACAAGTAACCTATAATAACATAAAAAGGAGTAGTATTATATTGAAAAATGACAGATCGATGCACAAACATGTTGTGTTAGTGGGGTCCAGGGAAGGACTGGATTCTAAGGAGTGTAATTTAGGCAGGCTACCCAAGTGGTTGCTTCCACAACCTATAGGTCACACGAGACAACGCTACTGGCACGCTGAAACTCTCCTTTTATACTGTCAGCGTATATAAATTAAAATAACTTACCTTAGATATTTCATCAAGCATTGTCACAAGCTACAGCAGTTTTGATCCTTTCAACAGTGCATTTGATAAGACTATTGACAGTTGCAACAGATCCAAGAGAGAGTTTTTCAGTGGGGACGGAATCACCAAAATCTGAAATGCAATTTAAGTTGACTAATGGACTTCAAGGATTTCAAGGCCTAACCAATTTTAGTTGACTAATGGACACTTCTTTTACGTGTTGCTTAGGGTTTAGCAATTTAATTAGGTTTTCTAAAATCAAAAGTCAAAATATACCAAATGACAAGTAATTATTGTAGAATCCTAGAAGGAATGTGTTAGTGTTTTGTCAACTACTATCAAAGTATTCAAATAATCTCTTAGCTTTAAAATTGTCAAATTTTGCAATTATAGGCTCCACAATACCTAAATATCGTATAATTTTTTGATGAAAGATTGTTATAGTTGACTATGATGATAAAGATATATAAAATACTTGTTTTATTTTATTTTACTTCGTTTCTATATTAAAGTTAGATTTATTTTTTTACTTGTTCATGCATTTAGCACATTAAGAAAAAAAATTCACTTGTTTTTATATTATCTTTAATATTAAATAATGACATAAAATAGACTGTTAATAAAAGTTTTGATACTTTTACATTGAATGCTAAACTTTAATGAGTCAGAAATGGGAACCACAAGGATACTAAACAACACACAGCTTTCATTAAATTATGAGTGAATGGTGGATGCCAATTAAATTTAGTGTGTCAGACATATTCATAGTTTTTTGTTGATGCTAATTACGTAATTCATAAGCAACATTTATTATAGAGTAAGAATAGTTCCTGTGGTGGGGACTTTATAAGAGTTTCGAATCTTTTGTCTCATGATAGCTTGCTCCAGTTTTCTTACGAAATTTTTGTTATTGGATTAGCCATACGCTTCACATGTTTCTAGAAAAATTTTACCTTATCGAAAAAGTTACATGAGGATATACTCCACACAACATAGTAAAAAGTAGATTTTTTTTGCTAATAACATAATTAGCCTCAATTTGAATTTTTTTTAAAGCTTGATCATGATCAAGTAAAATAAGTACTTGTTTGGTTAACATATTCAAAAGTTACATCAACTTGTGAAGTCAATACCCGAACCTATTACATTTGCATGCTAAAAAAAATTCCAATTTTTTGCTTCTTTTTTTTCACCCAAACAAATCCCATATTTGCTAACAAGGATTACTTTTTGAGGTTCGTTCTTGACTCCTCCTCCATCCTTCAAATCAATCTGCAATATAAATTATTTATATTATCGTCAGTGTAATGTAGACAACCTACCTTAATATAAGTATTAGTTGTCTATTTCCACCAGTTGAACTCGTGACATATATAGGTCACACATATAACTTTACTGTTACTTCAAGCTGATTCTACTTCATAAAAACTATCAGTGTATATATATTAAACAAGCTACTCATCTTCTATACAACGATGGTGTATAACTTTTACACTATCAGATCACACGAAAGTCAACTAGTACTAGTTGCCTAGTTAGTAATATACCGAAAAATATAACAAGTAACCTATAATAATAACATAAAAAGGAGTAGTATTATATTGAAAAATGACAGACCAATGCACAAACATGTTGTGTTATTGGGGTCCAGACTGGATTCAAGGGGTGTGATTTAGGCAGGCTACCCAAGTGGTTGCTTCCACAACATATAGGTCACACAAAACAACACTACTGTCACGCTGAGACTCTCCTTTTATACTACTGTTAACGTATATAAGTTAAAATAGCGTACCTTAGATATTTCATCAAGCATTGTCACAAGCTACAGCAGTTTTGATCCTTTCAACAGTACATTTGATAAGACTATTAACAGTTGCAACAGATCCAAGAGAGAGTTTTGCAGTTGGGACAGAATCAACCAAAATCTGAAATGCAACAGTGAGAAGCGATCCACGAGTACCAACATCAATTCCTCCGCCACCATCTGGAAGTATCGCGAATCCAGATGGTAGTAGAGCAACATAGTCGGGATCACCACCACTCAACACAACATTCATTGCAACAATATCAACTGGAGCGTAGATAACATAATATCCCGTGTTGTCTGTTGAACTCTCTTGGAGTATTAACATGTTGCTCTGGCTCGAATTTCCACTCTACATCAATAAACTTACAATCTTTTAGGTCAAGGTATTTTTGGTAGTATTAGTATCAAGATTATAAGTAAGAAGAAGACGTTACATTAACACGAAGCAGAGATACACAGTTTCCTGGATCACGGCCATTTGCTATATGCGCCATTTCTTGAACTAGCCCCCCATTCGAAAGTATATCCCACTGCACACAAATACTCTATTTATGGTCAGTCAATCGACAACACAAAATAACAAATTCATCCTTATAAAAGTATAACTATCTTGAAATCAAACCATTGACCATCAAAGTTAAATGAATGTATATTATGGACCTTATGATTTTACCTCACTTCTAGAGTTCTCATCGCGGAGAAAATCAAAGACTCTTGTGGGAGGAACAGGAAGCCAAAATGAAGTGGCTGCACTGAGGACAATACCAGGAGGTCTCCCTGGATCATCAATACTTTTTCTAGTCATAACTCTAACATCATCAGCACCACTTCCAGATAATGTAGTCCATGTGTGAGCCGTTGAGGCACCAACACCAGCGCAAAAACTCATCACCATCCTCTCAGCAAGTTTTAACATGCTTTTTCGGCCTTCAGGACTCGTTATGACTAACAAAATAAGTTACATTGTTAGCAAATTGTGATCGCGATGAAGTTAATTATATCTCAATTTACATACTTACCTCCAATATCCCCTGTTGGGATGTTATTAGCCATTGCACTTGCTAGTCGTTCACATTGTCTATCCAACGTTGCTACCCAACGTTTAGCACCAAACGCGAGGCCTGAATTGACAAGAGGTTTATAGATGTTATGGACACCTCTATCATCCACTTCAACGTGCTCGATCCAAGTAACCTAGAGGGATAAAATGAGAAATAATTAATAAATCAATGGAACTTTTAACACTTATTATGATTACAGGTATGTAACTCTATCTATACAAGTATATGTAACTTCTAATATTGGATTCGCCTCTATGAGTATTTTTAGATATTCAGAGTGGCTTTACCTTGGAGTAACCATTAGGCAATTCTTGAATTAAACAACCCGATGGCCTTCTTCTACCACGCGACACTGAAGAAGGTCGTAAATTGTCCAAGGAGACATCAACAACAGCCCATGTTCCATCAGCATGGTGCTTACAATATCTCACAAAATAATTTTCGCGCGTTGGAACCAATGGTGAAGGGACCTGGAACTCGGCTGTCATCTAAAAATAAAAATGTAACAAAAGTACACGCCAATTAGGAACACATCGTCTACCAATTATGATTTGTTCATACTGTCATCATATAGAAGTTAAACTCGAGGAAAAAAAGTAGAATTTTAAATCATACCACTTGTAAAGCTCCATTGTAATTTCCAGCTACCCCAGTTGATAAGACATCTAATGTCAATGCTCTTGATACTAGTCCAGCAAATACATTTGTCCATTGGTTCTGAATTCAATACCATATTATATAAGAAAACACAATAATTAGTACTAAAAAAGGCATTATTAAAGATAAAAAATAAATTTATTATAAAAAAAGATGAAGGTTAAAATGGACTTTTTTTTTATCGCAGAAATAAAATCCTGATAAAATTACACTTAACTAAAACACGAAAAAGCTCCAACAAAAAAAAGAAGAGTCGTACCACGTCCATTAGGATTTCAACTAAATTGATGTGATTCATAATAACAACAGCAGATTCTCGTGAGGCTTCGGTTGTTAGGCCCAAAGGCTTAGGCCCAATGCCTCGAGGAAAAGTCCGAACATATTCGTCTTCACAAAGCGTCTCGATAGAATTATCTGGGCCTGGGCCTGTAATCCATAAGGGCTCTCCAGTTTGGGCCATTCTTACAAGTTCTTCCATTGCTGCAACAGCAAGTTCAATGATCATGGGCTTATCAGCATCTATTGGGCCTGAAACTGACCTTAAAAGGTCACTGGCACTGTACATTTCTCCAACAAGGCCCGTTTGAGGCCCAAAACTACCCACACCGATATCGAGTGAACGGGTCAGGCCGGTAGTAGGAAGATTAGGATATGTAAGCATGGGCTTCCCAACATATTTTGCAGCAATTCCTGATATTCGATCAATCTGAAAAAAAAAACATAAAATGGTTTAATAAGGACAATTTGATACACGAAACATCTCGTGTATATGAAAGATTTGAGGAAAGGCCACAATTGAGGGGGTGTAATAAAGAAAGCATTAGGGGTGAAGCTAGAAGCTGACGTATCTAATCCAATAACTTTAGGTTCGAATTCTACATTTATATTTATTGATTTATTTGAAAAAAGATCCCTAAATTTGTAGAAAAATTAAAATTTAGAATATAGTTACGAACATTTGATGTGACTATCCTAGTATTTAGAAGACATAAAGTTCAAATACCCGTTTCGCCTCTGAAAGCCTACGTGACGCAAGCAGATTAATTCTACTGCTCAAACTCATGATCTATAGGTCACAAAAGGCTTCCAGATCTAGATAATTAGGAAGGTATAGGTTCACCTAAGCCCGGATATTATATTTGTGACTGAGCATAAATAAATATATATTTAAAAAAATCACCAAAAATCCAATGTTGTGGTAAGTTTATACGACTCAAAGTACCCATCAAGTTTAAATATTGAACTCGCCTATGCAAGCATGTACTAAATCATACTCACATTAGGATCAATGACAAATATTATATTATTATTTAGCTGCAAAATTTATTTGTCATATTTTTTGAATAGTGATATTGTGGTACCTCTTCTCTAAGACGAGCGTTCTCAATCCTCAAATGTTGCTCATCAAATGACATTTCCCCAATGGAAGCAGGCCCGCCACAATTAGGGCAAGTAGCATTGCCAAGTGCTTCTTTATACCTTATATTATCAGCACGAAGCTTCTCATTTTCAGCTCTCAATTCTGAGTTCTCATGGCGTTCATGTTGCGCCTACAAATGATAATTAAATATGAATTAATTAGACCACTTAATAAATAAAATAATAAAAGATCAATCTGATTTATAAAGTATCGTACGTTCATGTAGAATTTAGTGAAGGGCTGCATTTTAAGAGGTGTGATACAAATATAGTCTACCTTAATCATAATGTAAGCATTAGATATCCACTCACCAATTAACCACTTTTATCTTCTTCTTTTTTAAAAAAGAAGTCCAAGTGCATAAAATTTTGCATTCACGCAAAATTTGAAAAAGAATTCACCCTAATTAAGAAACAGTAATACAAGTATTAGTTACCGCTTCCATACTTCAATTCAATAACAATAACAATAACAATGTACACCTCAATGGTAAACAAGTTGAGGTGAACTATATATATAAATTTACATCATCTATTTTCTCCATTTAAGCTCGATACATGTAATCTTCGTATCAAACAAAAATAAAATAGATAATAAGTTAAATATATAAAAACAATAGTATAAATATTAATCTTTTCTTTTTAATTTTACTGAAATATAAATCTATGATAAAGCCAAAATATTCTTAAGGAAAGCAACAAGTCAATATCAATTTGCTAATAAAATGAGATTAGTAATCTGAAAAATAAGACATTACTGATACATTAAGTTATAAACCACACATTTCAATACTTAAGTAACCGTTCAAAGAATTAACTTGAAAAATTGATTGAAAAGAGAAATGGTCTTACCTTCATTTGAGTACGCTTGTTTTGGAACCAAAATTTCACTTGCAAAGGCTCTAACCCTAATCTTTTTCCTAATTCTTTTCTTTGTTTATCATCTGGATGAGGACACTCTTTAAAAAACCTGAAAAAAATTAGAAAAATATATTTTATGAATTTTTGTAAAATATTATTACAATAGTATACAAGAATTTTTTCATAATCAATTTGTCTATAATAAGTTGAACTAATTATTTTTAAAAATACCACAACAATCTACTAGTAGAAAATTTTTTTAGTAAGCGTTTGGACATAAATTTAGCTTAAATTTGAAAAAAAAAACTTTCTATGTCCAAACGGCTCTAAAATTATTTTCTTTTATACTAACTATGTATATAAGTTATATGTATAAAAGAGTACTTACGATTCCATTTCTTGAATTTGTAGTTGTGTATGACGATGATAACGTTTCTTTTTATTTGGACGTTGATTAGGATCAACTTCTTGATCATCACCAGAAGGATTATTTTCCATAATATCTGCCATTGATTTGCTCTCAAATTCATCATTATCTCTAAGTAAATCCAAATCATTTTCTGGTGATTTATGTGACATATCAAGTAAATGATGGTGGCTCTCAAACATATTTGGCTGAAACATTTTTCACTTCTAAATATTAAAAAAAAATATATCCTTTCTTGATAAGCTATGAGTTTGTAACCTGTCATAAAAACAAAAATAAAATTGTAAGTACATTAATTAGTTAATTAATACTTTATATAAATGTGGATAAATTAAAAAAAAAAACTTAGGATAAATGAAGATTGACAAAACCTACTTGAGTTCTTTTTTTCGAGTTTTATGATATGTGTAACTTAAAGTAGCATATCAGAATTCACAACGTCTAAATTTTGGATATGTCGTCGAATAGATGATGGTGGCTCTCATCAAACATGTTTGGCTGAAACATTTTTCACTTAATAAGTATTTATAATAATATCCTTCTTGCTAAGCTATGGATTTGTTACCTGCAAAAATAAAACAAAAAATTGTAACAGTTTAGTTACTATAAAGGTGGATAAATTAAACAAAACCTAAGGAAATGAAGATCAAGTTTTTTTTTCTTGTAAATTACACGATTTTTATGATCCGTGTAACTTGTTAGCATATAAAAACTTATAACGTTTAAATTCTGAATCTGATTTCGAAAGTAGATACGGAGAAAAGAAGAAAGGAATAATGCTAGTAAAACTATATTAAATCAAAATAAACTCTGAATACTAGATATGATAAAGAATATGGAGAGTTAGTCAAGTCCCTCATGGAAACCCTAGAAAGACTTCTCCTTTTTGTATTTTGTAGTTGTTGTTTTGTTTTATTTTTTAAAAAAACAAATGGGAAAATTTGACTTTAGGCTTTTGAGATGTCAAACAAAAAGACTTTTTTTCCCCTCTCTCTCATGTCTGTTTTGATATGCCAAAAAAAGACTGAAAATGAGATTTTCTAAGGAAAAATAATAATAAAGAGAGTTGACACTCTGAGGACCCAAAGTCCAAAAATTGTCTTTCCCACCCCCTTACTTATGTTATTATCTTCAGATAACGTCCACGAATATTTCTATAGAGTACTCCAACTTTAGCCATAATTTTCATTCTACAAAAAATTAAATTAGTAGTCAAGATAAATAAGTGTTGGACATAAAAAAAATGTGATTTAAAAAAATAATATATTCATATAAATTGACAAGTGTATTTGAAAGTTGCAAATCAAGTTGTATTTTGATATGCATTTTTTTTTTAATTCATCTTTCAAAAAAAAAAAAAGAGTCCAAGTTATGAACATATGTGATGTTTTGTATTTATTTATTTATTTTGGTGAAAAAAAAAAGTATGGACAAACTATAAAGCATATCTAGAGCAATTTTTTGAACTAAATAAAACTTAGAAATTTCTCCAAAAAGAAGAAAAGAAGAAGAAGAAAACATGAAAGTATATAGTAACTCACAATTTTTGAAGCCTTGAAGTGAAAGTATTATACGAACACAAAACCCTCTTGAAGTTTTTAGGGTTTAGATCTAACTTTTCAACCAAAAGGAAAAATATAAGTAGGTAGTAAACTAGAAAACCACTTTTTGGTTTTCTTTTTTATGTGTGAATAGAATTTTAAGAAGAATTTTTCTTGAGGGAAAAAGGAAGAACAAAGAAAGGGAGATGAGAATATGGGAGAGAAAAAAAAAGGGAAGAAAATAGAGAGATAAGAAGAAATGTGTGAAATAAAGAGGAGTTAATGTAGAGTGCATATAGAGGATGCAAATAGCATTTAATGGCGGGATAGAAAGAGGTGATGGTGTTAATGATATTGTTGAAGACAGAGAAACAAGAGGGAGAGGGGAGGGGGGAGGGTATGTATGTCCGATATTTGTATTGAGGTCCGACTAAATTCATATTTCTACATTACATGACTCATTTATGAGGCGTGCTCCTAACATGATTTTTCTTTACATTATCAGGGACTCAAATTTGAAACGTCTGATTAAGGGTAGAGGGATCTCAACCATCCACTACAACAAAAAAGACATTTAGTGGCAACAATATTTATTGACGTAAAAATATTTAGTGGCAATTGAGTTAATATCATTGTATCTAGAATGCTAAATCATGTAACAACATTTATGTAAAGTACAGATTATCAATATTCATATTTATTATTGTGGCTAATAATTCACACAATTTTTTAAATTTGTTATAGTGATCTCACGACAATTCATGTTGGTGTATGTTTAAATTTCTTGTATATATATAGAAATAGTTTATTTATCTTTTTTTTCTCCATTCCGATGTATGCTAGGTAGTCGTAGGGGTTCAAACCCGATAACTCTATTCTTAAATCTTGAATTTGATATGATAAAATAACTTATTACTTATTCTTCTTATTTCCTAATATTCATTTTAGAGTTTGTCTAATTCAGATTCAGAATAGAAAATCTCATTTTGGACACTTAGGTAAAAACGCTTCTATACCTATATTCTCAAAACTCTATTCATCAAAATACTCATTAACTTATACTTTTGATTTCCCATTCAATATTCATTATTATGAGTTCAATTAATTAGAATTTATATCGAAAAATTGTAGTTTAAAAATGAAGTACGCTTATATAATTTTATTCTCAAATCTCGAGCTCGATACGCCAAAATAACTTATGGCTTCCGTAACTCCTATATATATCAGCAGAAAATATGTATTTTATACAGCTCAGATTTTTCTGGATCCAAGTCTTTATATTTCTCCAATTTTATTTTCTATCACTTGTGTAGGCTGGTGGGGTGGGGTGGGTGGGAGTGGGGAACTAGTGTATGTATAACTTGTATATATTTACACTGGGTTTTTGTTGATATGTTATGTCTAATTATATGTTGGATCTCTTTATATTTAATTCAAGGTTTGGAAGTCGAGCTTTTGAAAATGAATAAAAATCTTATTAGAAATGTCGCTTTTATTAATGGATCTATTTTAAATTTAGTTGGATTTCTAAATGAATATCGTATACCAAATGAAAACAAAAAAACACATGTAAGGATCGATGAATATATTTAGGAAATTTTACACAAATTTCATAGTGTTAAGAGCTAATTACAGCTTATTCCTATTCTTTTTCAAATTACAAAAATCAATTAAATTTGGTAGAATCGGAATACATATCCCAAAGCCTTCCGACACATCGCGTCCCGACTACGGATACATAGTTCAACGTCCCAATACATCACATCTTGATTTCGGATACATCACTCAACGTCCCTGATACATTGTGTATGTCTCGATACATCGTAGAAAGTGATGTATCTGATCGATACATCACGTATCCAAGAATAGAAGAGAGTAAGAATTTTTGCAAGTTTTTCAAATGGTAAGAAATTTTAGAGAATATGATAAAAATAAGTTGTGTATTTAGATAATTTTCCATATATTTATTACTAGTCTTATCTTGTTAAGGTAATTAGGAAATTTGAAGATTTTAATAATAACTAACTCGCAAGTACGAAACATATTTATAAAGTTTTTGGGGATAATGTCTATTAAAGTTTTATCTTGTTGATAAATTATGAAAGTTGGAATAATCTTAGTTCAATTAGTTTATATGCAAGAAAATCATAGTGTTAGTAATTAGTATTTCAATAATTTCATTTCCACTTATTTAATTTTGTTACCTAAGACAATTCCAGAGAAAATTAAAAAATAAAACCTCACTTATTTAACTTTGAAATTTTTTGTGAAAAGAAAAATACTCAAATCCCATATATTAAATAAAACGATTGACAATTTACGTACAGTATCTAAGTAGATATTAAATGTATTAATAAAAAAACAATAATTTATATCTAGCTAGAAAGAATTAATTCAAATATGAAACCTATTAAATTGATTGTGCAAATTGGGACACCAGACCTACCCCTAGGCCTCCTCTTATAGATAGTCTAACAAACCGATTATTAAATGTTTTTAAAGGAAAATCGTAGATTTTAATGTATAATTGTATTGAAAATATATTTTAAGTTTATATAGGAAACCAAATAATTTATATAAAAAATATATATTTTATATGCTAAGTTTTAAAACAAAAAATAATAATAAAATTTTGTTCCGATCCTTAAGGTTGAATTCAGACTTAGACCTTATTTGTTACACTTAATTGGGGTCTGAATCTGAATGATTCATACCTAAGCCTATTAAGTGTGTCAAATTTCATAACAAATTAAATAGCAACAATCAGGATAAGATCACAGGAAGTCCATAACATGAAAAGTAGAGGAGAGACCATAGAGTCACACAACTACAATATTTACATCAAGGTTTGTAGTCAGTTAAACGACAAGATAGTTGCGCAAAAACGAACTAGCCTAAGCTATATCAGCCAATAAAAAGTGAGACAAACACTAGCGAAAAGTGAGAATCGCAGAACCAGATATGCATTGAAGAAGACATTTTCAGAAGCAAGGAAGAAAGAACATGGATGGAAATGTACATATTTGTTTAATTTTATTTTTTTGTTGTTGTTGTTTTCTCTGTTTCATGGTTTCATTTTGAGGCCATCTGACGGTCTTTTTCAATAAAATGGGACCAATGGTCCAAGCTTAATTAAAAAAAATATATATACACAAGTTAGGGTTAGATTAGGGTTTAAAGAGACCAACAAGATGTTTAAGCCTAACAGAGGGGAAAATAAAGTGTCAAGATTTCTATGAAAAAATAAGGAGAAAGAAGAGCATTCAGAGTAGATACGTCTAGATACATGTATCTCGGAATAAATTAGGTTAAAATCAGGCTTACTTTGTTCTAGATACATTGAATCCAAGTGGATTAGCAAGTATCTGAGATACATAGACAAATCTCGCTTACCTCCCTCGCATCTCGCTTGTTACTCTCATATCTCGCTCGCGTATCTTGTATCATATACATGCGAACACACAAGATACATGTATTTCTCGAACATAAGATAAATTTGAACCTACTTATATGTTGTATTTTAGTTATTGTCTCTTGATTACTTTAACATTGAGACAAATAGTATTTAATATATTAGTCTGATTTTTATGAATATTTCATGAGTTTATGAAATTTCTTTGATGCCTTCTTAGTAAAATATGTACTCTTTTTTATATGTGTGAGCTAGGTTTAGCGTGAACAAGCCTCTAAGCTCTAAAAACCTATAACGTATCTTAAGGTTTTAAGAACCTGAATTGGGCTTGTTTGTAGAGCTTCATCTTAAATTCAGTAAATTGTCAAAGAAGTAGCTACTGATTTTGTCTATCAAGATTGTGAATATAATTTTATGTATTTTCTTATTTCCTCTATGTTTTTTTTAATGATTTGAGGTTCATCATTAGTAGTGTATTTCTCGAAGGTATGATAAATTTGATACTTGTGTTGTATTTTAGTTATTGTCTCCTGATTACTTTAACATTGCGAAAGACAATATTTAACATATTGACCTGATTTTTATGAATATTTCATGAGTTTATGAAATTTTTTTGATCCCTCCTCGATAAAATATGTACTTTTTTTAAATGTGTGAGCTAGGATTTACCTCGAAGTGACCCCTAAGAAACTCTAATGTATCTTAAGGTTTTAAGAACCTGAATTGGGTTCGTTTGTAGAGCTTCATCCTAAATTTAGTAAAATTTCAATGTCTACAATTATCAATGTATTGCATACTGCTTTTAGTGGAAATTTTGAATTTGTGGACAAACTCGCATAAGCGAAATGGTTGATCCTCCTATAGTCCTATATAATAAAAAAAATTATTTTTTTTGTAAAAGAAATTACCCCATATTGAGGAAAAAGAAATTAAAAGAAATATACTTATTAACGTATCTATTTATTTTATGGTCCCATTTTAAGGTGGTTGCTTTAATTTTTGTTTGAAAAAATGGCTCTTTTTTAACAAGTTGTTGGGGGTAGTGGTACTTTTAAATAATTCCAATAATTTTTTATAACATTAGGTGGTTCTACTTCTTTTTGTCTTAGCTAAGATATTAATATGTTGGAATGTATGCAACTAACGTTGCCACAATTTAAACCACTATTAGAATAAGAAATTACAGCTCGTTTGGTAGAGTATATAAGAATAATGTTAAATAGAGTGTATTAGTAATATTTGCATTAATTATGCATAGATTATTTCTTATGCATTGTTTGGTCGGTGTACTAAAATATCATGCATTGCATAAAAATATTTATTTACAAAGATATCCTTCACAATTGTGGCGGAAAAAATGTAAAACAACTTTTGAGGGGCAATGAGGTTTTTAATCATGCTAATGCATGCATCAAACCCCTTGCATTAGTAATACCTAGAAATTTATGGTATCAGTAATACACAAATTAATACACAATAGAGTGTATATATAACTAATGCATAACATGAAAAAGTGTACCAAATAAGGTACTACTAATACACAGAATGAATGCATACATTATTTTTGTTAATACACTCTATCAAACCACCCCCTATAGTTTTTTTTTTTTTTTTAAACCTATAATCATTTGATATTTGATATTCATTTCCTCAATTAATTTAGTTTTGCATCATATATATATATATATAAGGTTGATTTAAAGGGGAAATGTTTTTAATTTTTTTTTCTTGTTCTCAACTTCTCAAGACTCGTATCTAAGGCCCTTAGTAAAGGTGGATGAATCTGATTTAATTAATATCCAATTTTACATCGCGTAAAGCCGATTTAAGAAGGAAATGTTCCTTACTCGGAATTTTTCAATCTCAAAATTCATATTCGAGCATCTAATAATTAAAAGTGATTGAATCTTATCCATCCTATCATAAACGGTGAAAATTAAAGCTACCTAACCTTCTCAGGCATTTGGTCCTAAATATTGATATCATATGGTACACATACCTAAACCTATCTGTCCTTCAATTCGAAAAATTTATATTTACTTACATAATTTCTCTAGCCAACTAAAAAAGTTCCTAACTTTTAGGAAGTTAATGATCACATATAATAATACTCATAAGCTTGCAATGAATATAATGTTTTCATGATTTTTTCAGAATTAAATGTTCATAAGCCTAAGCTAAGTGGTGGTTAGAATAGAATTCATGGATTTATCCCTTGGACTACGTTATTATCGAGCCTAAAGCCTTTTATTTTCTCTCTCGTTTTAATATGAAATTCACCTCATTAAGATATCATATACATTCCTTCTTTAAAAATTTATTAGCCTAAAAGTCTGGCAGTCCTTCTCTTTGACTCTCCCTTTACCACGGCCACCAATATAATTTCTTTCTTGTGAAGAAAATTATTTCATTGGAAAATATATCCTAATCCCAGAACAGAAAAATAACTTCTTCTTTTTTCGAAATTATTTTACTTGATACCAAATATTTTTTATATAAGACTATACAGAAAATACATTATACTAATGAATAAAGCAGGCAACAAGTTGTTAATTAAATTTGACGGGACCCCTTTATTAATATTCATTGTTATAATTAGTTATAAATTTAATAGGTTTTCAGCAATTTGAACATTGGTTCTCGTGCTTGCCCTGTAATTTCTGATTTTGTACGTTGTATGTGATATATATCGAATTAAACACGTTTAATTTTCAATTAAATTGTGTACTTGTGTCAATGCCATAAATTAAATGAATTATTAGTTGTTTAATTCACCATTCTCATCGGTCATATGTAATTCCCCCCGTCCATATTGATAATATGTGAGTATATATGCATCCTCTATCAACACATAATTAACTATACATAAATCAGTTAATAAAATAATGTAACGACCCATTTGATCGTTTTGAATATTAGAATTTTTTTATTTCATAAAAGACTCTTCCAATAGATTTCAAATAGATATTTTGAACTATTCATAACTATAGTTATATAACTAATGGGGAGACACACATTAATTTCTCATTGACTAAAGAGGATGGTATAATGATTAAGGCATGGCATCAATTATATAATATTATTAATGCATTGTTGAACTTAAGAAAGAAAGATATTAGTTTGACCTTTTTGATTTTGCAGTACACCACTGTTTGGACTAGTTAAATTCGACGTTAATTATTTTCTTTAATTATTATATTATGATTCAAGTTTTGATATATTAGTATAGATAATTAAATATTAGGTGTATCAAATTATTTAAATTCCATTAAAGTTATGCTAATTGGAGGAACTAAGACCTACCCTTAGGTTTGAACTTTAGGAAATTAATTATAGAATTAGGTGAGTTTTTGGGTTTAGGCTAGACATAAAATAATATGAATGTTAATAGACTCGTTAGCTTACAAATTATGCATATATACTTGATAGATTGGAAAGGTTCGGAGGCATTGATCAGGAAAGGAAAAGTATTGGAGAAGTAGCTTGCTTGACTTCGGTTCTTCGGTGGAGATAGATTATGGTTTATTCTATGTGATAGATAGATTATTAATAGTGATTGATAGTCATTGAGTGATATTGTGAATTTCTCTATGTACTTGGTTGTGTGGTTTGAATAATCTATGTGTTGTTTGTGATTGGTCTGAAATCCTGAGACCCTGAAATTTATAATCTTGAACCTTCTCCATCGGAGTGATGCCTTGAATAAAGAAGGTTTGATGAAATATTGTTAATGAAGTGAAAAGTGGTGATAATAAATGATAAATTAACAATATATTGGATCGGGTGCCACAAGCCGGCATGATATTATTAAATCGGATGTCATGTTCCGACATGATATATTGGATCGGGTGCCACGAGCCGGCACAATGTTATTGGATCGGGTGTCATATTCCTGCACGGTAATATTAATGAAAAAAATATTGAATTAACTGAATGCACTCAATCTCAAAGAACCCATTTCCCAAATGAGCGTGGTGTGGAGGCATGAGTCCTCGTGTGTGTGCTTGATGTTGTGGTTGATTACGTACTTGCTTCCGTTGTCACTTGTTCATGTTGTTTGTTGCTTATCACCTGCTAAGTGCTATAGTTGATTTTATACTATTACTTTATGCATATTAGTTACTATTTTGGGTCGGCCAATGATATCTACTCAGTACATGTTGTCCTGTATTGAGCCCTAATTGTGTTTTTCTTTGTTTTCCTTTTGTGGAGTGCAGCGAGTGTACCAACGACTTCGACTTGCCCTTAGCTCTAGCCAGTCTCCATCACCTCAGGTTTCAGGGTGAGCTATTCATTCTAGCTCGTGTTGGATTCTCTCAGTCAAGGCATGATGTCCTAAGTTTTCGGACACAGACTACTTTATTCTTTTCTCTTGGTGTATTTGATACTCTTAGACTTAGTATTTGGAGATTAGTTGTCCTTGGTGTGATGACTTTCAAGTTTTGGGAATGACATATAGTAGACTTTAGTGGATTTGTGTTTCTTACCTTATTAATATTAAGCTTCCGCATTATGATTTGTATTTCGTAAGTTTAACAATTAATATATGTTGGGATTTGGATTCCTTGGTTCGCCCACCTAGGAGGTTAAGTGTGGGTGCCACTCATTACTCATTTTGGGTCGTGACAAATATATATATATATATATTGTAACAACTCGCAATTTGAAATAACTAGGAAGAAGCTTATAATTGAAAATAGTCATTTTTGGAAGGAATTAAAAGCTGAAAAAAATTGTGTAAGTTAAGAAAAGTGAGTTTTTGGTTAACTTCAAACGGCCATAACTCCTAGCTCAGGATGGGTTAGGTGTAGTTTCAGATATGCTTGGGAAGCCCTTGGAATGATCTTTCCAACGCCGTTGAATTTGTGCGATTCCGAGTTCGTATGAGTAAGTTATGCCCTTTGGAAGTTGGGTTGTTCGAATAAGGAAATGTTCAATCCGAATTTTGAAAGGGTAGCTTGGTCTTTTCCTTACCCTTTTATTTGATTTCGGTTTTGGTGATTAATTAGGGGTCTAAGCTGAGTTATATCAGTTTACACTTTTACCAAGAGGAGTTAGGGTTTTGAGAGAGGAGAAAAGAGGAGAAAGGAGAAGAACGTTCAAGATCCGTCAAAATCGTTGTGGATTACTTTTGGATTTCATCGGGGGTGATTCCTACTAAGGTATGTGAGATCTTTTAGTGATGGTTTAGTTCACCCACACACCAACTTGTTTCAATTCAGCGATTTTGGATTGTTCACATGTTAAAAAGTGAAGTTTTTGAAAGACATCGTTAAGTTCTTAATTGGTTGTGTTGTTGAAGTTTCTTGTTGATTTGATTCGTGTTTCCGGGTGGACTTTCAAGTTAGATTTGTTGTAAGTTGAGGGTACCAATGACCCTAAGTGTTTGGGGAAATAATTAGAGAAGATTGAAGGGTTTAGAGATGAGAAACGAAGGAGAAAAGTCAGAAGTCGCTGGGCAAAAGGGCTGGGGCATCGCGCCTGCCAGAGCGCCACAAAAACTTCTCTGAAGTTTGACCTCTGGCGTGTCGCGCCAGTCAAACTTCTCTAAAGTTTGAGGGCTGGCGCCCCACGCTTCTCAGAGCGCCAGGGACGCCAGTTCTCCCAATTTGTTCCCACCTTTTCGTACTTGTTCCTTAGCAATGTACCTATGTTTCTAAGTTGATTCCAACACTCTAAGGTATATCTAAACATCATGAAATCACCCATAAACATGAGATTATGAACCTTGAATCCACAATAAATTCAAGGAAAGTTAGGATCAAAGTCAAAGAAGTTAAGAGTCAAGTCTAGAAGTTAAGGAGTAAGTCAAAGCAAAGTTTCTTAAAGTTTTCAGGAGTCTTTAACAATTTTTTAAATTCATTTTAAGACTCAAGTTTTCAAGTTAAGCAAAGAGTAAAGAGTCGAAGTTCATTTCTTCAAAAGTATATGGGGACTAAGTATTCCCAAAGAGATTTAAAATGTTTTCATATTTAAGTAAGAACGGAAACTGAGATTTTCAAAGAGCCTTCAGGCTAGTTTTCAGAAAAGAGAAATAGCTTTCTAAATGAAGCAAACAGAGAAACTGAGATTTCCAAGATAGTCTTTGAGCTAAGTTTTTGAGTACTAATCTCAAATCACAGAAGAAGTATGTTTTTTAACATAAAGAACTAAGTATATTTTTGGGAGTAGTATTGAGCACCGATATGGGGATGCGAGTTCGTATTAACTCAAGTCTCCATAAATCATGTAGCCATCATGGGTAGAAAAACGTCATACTTTTTAGATGAATCATTTTCGCATAGACTAGTTGATCCACTTAGTGAAGTTAGCTTCATATATCAGACAAGGTATATGATGGGCCTCGGCAGCGTGAGGTAAAACGTTGTATCATCACTATAGTTCTTAAGTGATGGTTGTCTGTTAGAGAAACTCCCACAGCAGTAGTAGCATGGTTCCTCAATGGGTTCTGCTTAGTGTGAATAGGGGGTACGAGACTTCATTCATGCATTGCACAAGTAGACTTTCAAAGGGAGCATGGCTTGTCTTTTTATGATATTATGATTATGAATTGACAACATGTTTTAATCAGTTTTCTTTTTCTTTATATTGCACTTGTTTTAAACTGCTTTATATTGCACTAGGATCGGCATCCAGCGCATCGTTGATCCAGTGAGCAGTCCAAAGTCTGTTGGTGAGCCTCTTTGCATTCCAGATGATCTCTTTTGTTTACTTTCAGTATTAGATAGTTCATTAGAATGTTGTGGGCCTGTCCCGACATCCATCTCAGTTATTTGAGGTTTCATAGATAGACAATCAATTAGTCATTTGTCTTTACTTTGTTATTGACTTATGTTCAGAGTTGAGTTGCCATTTTGGCTAAGTTAAATGTTTATTTTTAAAATATTATGAGTTGAGTTGAGTAGTTCTGTTTATTCTTTTAAAGTACATTTATAGTGTTTGATCATTATAAATATGCATATAGTTTTCCGCTGAGTAAGTAAGCCAGGCCAATGGTTCGCTTGGGGCAACAATGGTTTTCGAGTGCCAGTCTCGCCCAGGGTGTAGGCTCGGGGTGTGACATATATATAGGGAAAATTGTATAAAGTAGCAAACTATTAATTCAAATTAAATGCTATAACCATAGTTTATTTTATTTGTAATTCGCAGCAAATATCCCCTTTATTAGCCATTTTCAGTATACAATAGGTCATTTTATACATTTCGATATAAAATATATAAAATATGTTTGAGTTTGTATAAAGCGAGAGAAAAGTGTAAATACAAATACAAAAACATATATTTTCGTCCTATACACTTATAATTATACAAATACAGATCTTATTATACAAATTACAATGTATAAATGAATTTATACAAAACTGAACAATTTGTATAAAATTGGATGTTTGTACCAAATTATACAAATCAAAAGCTCCATAGCAAACATTAAATTTGCTATGGAGCACAATTATGCAAACTATAGCTATAACATACAAATATGATTTTTATGTTTGTTATATGTGAAAGTTGCTCATATATATATATTACTAAAAAGACCAAAAGTAAATGAAGTATTATCTCTTTTTTTAGAAAAAAAATTCACTCATGACTATAGGGGTGTATATAGGTCGGTTTGGTTTGGTTTTTCATTAAAAAAAACCTAAACCAATTATATTGATTTATTAAATCTGAAACCAAATCAAACCACGCAAAGTCAATTTTTTCGGTTGTGGTTTTAGTCGGTTCTTTCGAGCTTTTTCGGTTTTTTGTTTTTTTTACAACTATACGGTATTTGAAAAAGAGATCTAATATATTTTCACTTACCTGTGTGATAAGCTAAACTTAAGAAATGTTAAATGAATAGAAATTTTTGTAAAGATGGTAAAATTCACATGAGTACAAAATATTTTTTTAAAAATATCAACGTTCATTATGTTAAATTAATAAGATTAAAGGATACAGTTAAACTGAATACAAAACAAAATATTTACAAAGTAAATTGTTAACTTCGAATTTGAAAAACTATAACAATATAATTGTAACTTTGTATCTTAATACAAAATAAAATATTTACAAATTTTACAAGCCCAAATTTAAAATAAAATATATAAATATTAAAAACTATAAACTAACTAAAACTATATTAATAAAGTAGATTATAAATAATATTTTTTATGGAAAATTACAGAAATCACATACTTTTAAGGCAAAATTACAATCTATCCCTTAAAAGTTTATAATTACAGAAATCCCTCAAACGGATACAATAATATAAGCGCTGATACATTAATCTGATGCGCTGATACATTAATTTGATGAGCGAGATACATGAATCGTTAAGTAAGATACATTACATTTTATACATGATACACTAATCTGATGTATATTTTATACATGATACAATAATCTGATGCGCGAAAATGAGGGATTTTGGAGATTTGTAAAACTTATAAGGGATAATGGTAATAAGTAAACTTAAAGGTGAGATTTCTGTAATATTTCCTATTATTTTTTCTATAAATAAAATAAAATTATATATATAATATTTACAAAATTTTACAAGCCCAAATTTGAAATAAAATATATAAACATTGAAAACTATAAACTAACTAAAAATATATTAACAAAGTAGATTATAAATAATATTTTCTATCTATAAATAAAATAAAATTATATATATATATATATATATATATATATATATATATATTT